>JANHZT010006443.1:272836-284708 GCA_032468215.1 Stegonotus admiraltiensis
AGAAGGCTCTCCCCCTGGGGGTTGCCAGCCGACATTGTCTGGCTGACGGCACCCTGAGGAGCCCCTCTCTGTGGGAGTGCAGTGGCCAGTGGGAGGCTATCGGCGGCAGAAGGCGGTCCCATAAATAACCAGGTCCTAAGCCATGGAGCCATGGAGCATAATCACTGCTTTAATCCCATTGTTGACTGCTGAAGTTGTAGATGACTTACAGAAGAAGAAAACATTTCATCTTGTAACAATGGTTAAAATAATGCAAAAAAAATTAAATAACAATAATTAACATTTTCATGTGACACAAAATCATTTTCCCAAGTAAAACAGATACCACCTCTGGTGACCAACTACGTTTCACTTCCCAAAAGCTTTCTGATGTTGAAAAAATATAAAAACAAAACGTTGACTTTCTCAATGTAATATATTTAGTATAAGACAGTATATTTTCTTGTATATCTAACTTGGGAGACACAAAAATTTTTCTCACAGGGACAAAACTAGTACATGAAACAATTATTAATATGAAATTATACCTGCAAAAAGTTAACATTAACTGATTAGTCTAATTGTGACATATTAGATTAATATATGTAAATGTACATAAAAAGCCCATTTTTATTTTTTGCTATTACAGTTCCATTAATACTAGGTTCATGGCATAGGTACCTTCTCTTTGAACTCGTAAGATTACTATGTGCATCATGTTTTGGTCACCATAGTAGATTTTTTTTAAAAAAAGAAAACAATGATATTTTTATTTTCTATTATTTGCTGAACATGATCTAAGGAAAAATCTATGCATTTTCCATTTCCATTTCATGTATGAATGAACAAATGCTATAAATTCAGCCAAAAGCATGTGATTTTATTTTTTTATTTTATTTTTTTTGTATCAGAACAGCCTGTTCAATTTTTCTTTACGTATATAGGACTAGTTCCCCCCCCCTCCAACTTTTTGGAGGGAAACCTAAATGATATTCTATCTTATTGCGCCTGTCATTCTCCTTTGGAAAGTAAGGCAATATACTACAGAACAGAACAGAATAAAAACTTTATTGTTACTTTAAATGTGCACTAATCAGCATACATAAAAAAATAAATTTCATTGCATTCAGCTCTGAAATGTTAACCATATACCAACATATACACAAATGTATGACACAGGGAAACATCACAGTCTAGTTTAAATGTATACGTATACATGGTGGAAAAAAGGAATCCTGCAGGTTTACAAGACAGATGGCATAGGGAAAAAAGCTGTTAAAGAATCTTGCTATAGATACTTCAAAACCTCTTCTTAGAGGAGAACAACAGAAACACCATGGTGTTTAGGTTCTCTAACAATACTTCAAGCTCTAAGCACTTACAAGCAGTATCCTGAATAATGGGAAGCAAGCTTCCTATAATCTTCTCAGCTGTCCTTACCTCTCTTTGTATTGACCTTCTATCTGAGGCACTGCTGCACCAAACCAAACAATGATGCAGTTTATTAAAATGCTCTCAATCGTGCCTATGTGAAGTAGCTAGGACAGAAGGAGAAATATGTGCTCTCCTCATCCAACACAGGAAATTGAAATGCTGGTTTGCACTCCTCACTAAAAAATAACGTATGAAGAGACCACTTCAGCTAGTATAAACATTAAAGATACCAGTACTGCAATATCAAATATAAGCACCAGCTTACAGCAAGAAACAAACCAACTTATGTAGAGCACAGCTGAAGATGTAACTGAATACCTGGGATGCAAAACCAACAAAAAAGAAAAAAAATCCAAAAAGCACGCCAGTAAAATGGAAGATCAGGCTGGAAATAAGATTGTAATAAAATCAGATGCAAGTAGGCTACAACCGGTGAAAGAAAAGAAGCTGAAGAACAAGAAAACCAAAGAATACCTAATTTTAAAAATGCTACTGTGTTTCTCCAAAAAGATAACCCACCTTGAAAAGAAGCCCTATCACGTTTTTGAGCGCATGCAATCAAATTAAGCCCCACCCACAAAATTAGCCCTAATTAAGACCCCACCCAACCCAGGGTGGAGGGGGTGGGATGAGGCACACAGGTAAAAAATAGGCTAGGGTGGGGAGGTGGAGCTGCCCTACTTACTAGGCCTCGCATACCCCGCTTGCCGCCACTCGCATGTATTACCCTGGCCTCTGTTTTGCCTTTAGATGCCTGCCAGAAGGCATCTGCAGCCAATAACAGAGCTCCAGAGATGTGGGCCAGCAGCGGGCTCCTGCTGAGCTGTCGGTGCCACCACCATGAAGTGAGACAATAATTAGAACCCTCCAAAAAGAAGGTCTAGCCATTTTTTTGGGGGGTCAAAAGAAAATAAGACTCTGCCTTTTTGGAGTAACACGGTACCTAGAAACAAGATCAAGGAAACACTGGAAATAATAAAAGCAGCAAATAACAGCTATAGCCAAGAACATTAGCAGATATGAAGTTCAAATTTCAAATTATAGACAGAATCTTCAATTTCAATCCAATCAGAAGATTTTCTACCATTCCATCAATGAAGAGACTGCAGTGGATCAGTCAGCACCTGAACAGGGGGAAAGGGGCAATTTTGGGTGAACTATAACCCAAAGAAATATAAGAAGAATGGTTAAAGGAGTTGAATAAGAATAAAAATGAAGATAATATGAAAGAACTTGTAATAATAGTAGAAATGGTGGAGAAAAGGACAAGGAAGATCAAGAATTGGTCAGCATCAGGTGAAGATAAATTGCATGGATTTTGCTTTAAACATCTGACTGGTCTACACCCACTTGTTCCAACTGTTTAACAACATACTGCAAGGAGGTGAAATTGAAGAGTGGCTAACACGTGGCAACACTTACCGTGTTTTCCTGTCTTATATGTTTTTGAACCCTGAAATAAGGGCTTGGCCTTATTATCGGGGGGGGTCTTATTATTTTGGGGGTGCAGGAAGCGGCGAGTGTGGCTGTTCACTGTTCGCTGGGGCAACCAAAGGTGGGAATCTCCCCGGCGTTCTTGGCACTGCCTCCCATCCATCCATCCCCCTTGCCTGCAAACTCCCGCCCTGCTCCCACCTCTACACCAGACAACCCCCAGCAGCCCCAGACACCCAAAGCCTGCACCTGCCCGGCTCCCTTTTCTGCAGCACCCGGCTCTTTATCGAGGGGGATATGGCATGTGGGGCAGGGGAGAAGCAAGATGCATGGAGCAAGACAGGGCTCAATCCTCTTGCCATCTCTTCTCCCTGCCTCGCCAGGGGCCAGGAAGACACGAGATGTGTGTCTTACCTGCCTTGCAGCTCTGTTGCATGTCTCGCCGTTGTCTGCAGGAGAACACGTTGTAGGGTAAAACCAAACTTCTCATGAGTTTGACAAGTTTGATTGAACTCATGAGGGTTTTTTTACCCTACGTGCCCATCACTAGGGCTTATTTTGGGGGGAGGGCATATATTTACACCCACCCCAAAAATCAGGCTTGACCTTATTTTTGGGACATGTCCTATTTTCAGGGAAACATGGTATCTGATAATGAAAGGGCAAAAGGCCAGCACCAGGAAACTACAGCAAAAGGGAGGTACCAGGCAATTACAGATCAATTATCTGCTTACCTAACAACTTTCAAATTGCTAGCTAAAATGGTAGTTGAAGCAGTCCGACAGCTACCAGTAGTAGAAAACAAGCTCTTTCCACCTGAGCAGAAAGGTGGAACTGTTCAAAAGCGGAAGAACAAATATCAACTCCTAAATGACAGGTTGACTCTGGAAAGCTGCAAGAAAAGGAAGACCAACTTGAATCTAGCATGGATTGATTACAGGAAGGTACTAAATTCCCTGCTACATGATTGGATAATCAAGTTCCTAGAAATGTCAGGAGTCAGTAGAAATATCAGAAGCTTTGTGCACAATGGAAGACATGGTTGCTAGTCAATGGTGATAGTTTGGGAAAGGTTAATATCAAGTGTGGAATCTTTCAAAGAGGCTAACTTTCACTAATACTGTTTGTCATTCCACTGATTCCTCTGTCAACAATATTGA
Source organism: Stegonotus admiraltiensis (assembly GCA_032468215.1). Taxonomy (NCBI): domain Eukaryota; kingdom Metazoa; phylum Chordata; class Lepidosauria; order Squamata; family Colubridae; genus Stegonotus; species Stegonotus admiraltiensis. The sequence goes on from JANHZT010006443.1 coordinate 276,844, forward strand.
ATAACTCAAGCCATGGCTATCAAACTTCAAAAACATCTGGCAGACTGTCCCATTTCCTTTACATGAATGATCTGAATTTGTATGGGAAAACTCCATCTGAAATAAAATTGCTGCTAAACAGCCAAGATATTGCATTGAAGTTTGAACCGGACAAATGCACCATGCTTTACATGAAATGGGAAAAAAAATTGTGAAAACTGATGGAATCAAGATGCCCTATGTAAATAATATCAAGAGTCTGGATGAGACGATAACTAAAAATACTTGAATATTCTTCAAGCTGACAGTATCAAGTGCACTGAAGTCAAGAAAAGGGTTAGAAGCAAATAGCAATAGCACTTAGACTTATATACCATTTCACAGTGCTTTACAGCCCTCTCTAAGCAATTTACAGAGTCAGCATATTGCCCCCAACAATCTGGGTACTCATTTGGAAGGATGAAAGGCTGAGTCAACCTTGAACCAGTGACAATCGAACTGCCAAACTGCTGGCAGCTGGCAGTCAGCAGTAGTAGTTTGCAGTACTGAATTCTAACCATTGCACCACCATTTTCATGAATACATCATGAGAGTGAAGATCTTAAAGTCCAAACTCGGTGGAGGAAATATCATTAATGCAATTAACACCTGGCCAATTCCAGCATTAGATACACAGTCGAAACAGTGGACAGGACTCAAGCAGAACTAAATGTCCGGGATAGGAAGATTAGAAAAATAAGGATAATGAATCATGTGCTTCATCCTCAGAGTGATATTGACAGATTCTACTCACAAAGGAAAATGGGTGGGCATGGAATGTTACAAGTACATCAGATGGTCGAAGAAGAAGAAAAAAGGTATTGGAAGAATATCTAAAGCACAGTGAAGAAGATGCACTGAAGCTAGATGCACTGAAGCTAGTATACCATCAAAGCCTACTGAGTACTGGAGAGACCAAACTGGCCTACAAGAAAAATCAAATGAAGAACAGAATAAGCTTGGGAAGACAAAGTATTACATGGCAAGTACATTAAAAAAATACAAGGAAAAACAGATAATAACAAAACCTGGCAATGCCTAAGAGCAGGAAGATTGAAGAAAGAGATTGGGGTGGGGAGGTGTAATTCTGGCTGCACAAGACCAAGCCTTAAGAAGGAATGCATAAAAAGCCAGAATTGAAAATACAACATTAGATAGAAAAGAAACTGAAGAAACAATGGACCACCTGGCTAGGTGGCTCAGTGGCTAAGACCTGAGCTTGTCAATCAGAAAGGTCAGCAGTTCCCTAGTATAGGTGTCCTGCATGAGCAGAGGTTGGAATAGATGACCACAAAAGTCCCTTCCAACTTGGTTACTGTTGTTATTATTATTACCTGGTTAGCTGCTGCAAGAAGATTGCATAGACTGACTAGAAACAACAGCATGACAAAGTACCAGTAGCACCAATGGTGCATTGGAAGATCTGCAAGAAATACCATTTGCCTGCAAGCAAAGACTGTGGGATCATAACATAGAGAAAGTAACAGAATATGAACAACCTAAAGTACTCTAGGACTTTAGGATCCAAACAGATAGGCACTTGCCACATAACACCCAAGACGATAATAAAGACAAAACAAGCCTGAATAGTCAATATGGGAGTACTTGGAGACCACAGAATAGAAGAGAAAGAACTGGAGAAGATAACAAAATACAAAGATCTGCAAATAGAAATAGAAAAACTGTGGCAAAAGAAAGCAAAATTAGTATCAATTATATAGACACCTTGGGTACAATCCCAAAACAACTGCAGCATTACTTGAACATCATCAGCATTGACAAAATCATCATAAGTCAACTGCAGAAGACAACTTTATTCAGAGCAGCTTACATCCTGCAATGATACCTTTAAGACTTTCAAACATCCACATGTGCATATCCCAGATCTTTGTCTGAATATCTGGCTGACTATGTCACTGGCAATAATACCGCGTTTCCCTGAAAATAAGACCCAACCAGAAAATAAGCCTTAGCATGATTTTTAGGATGCTTATAATATAAGCCCTATCCCAAAAATTAGCCTCAGTTAAGGTCATCAGCCCTGGAGGGGATGAGCATGGCTAGCACAGGAGGCAGCGAGCACATTGGGACCAATGGTGTCAAGCAGCAGCCACAGCCCACCAGGCCCTTGGCTGGCACACTCTGGGGCTGCGCAGCCCACTCTGAGTGCTACAACCACCAGCTGGCCCTCCAAGCAGAGACAGAGGCATGGGGGGAGGCACGTGATCTGGCCCTCTAGATGAAGTGCATCGCTGCCTGCCCCGTTGTGGCCACGGGCAAACAAAGACAGACAGTGGGACAGAGTGGGTGTGTGGCTGTGGAAGGCTCATCCTGCATGTGCAGCAAAGCTAGAGGATGAAGTTGGATGGAGCGGGCTGAGCACACATGGGCCACGGCATGGAACCACTCCTGCTCCGCCACCTGCCTCACCTCACAGTGGCAGCACCAGCAACAGATGGAGGCAGAGGCATGAGGGAGGCACTCAATCCACCCAGTTGGGCATGCAGTGAGGCCGCTTGCCCTGTCACAACCACAGGCAAGCAAAGACAGACGGTGGGATGGAGTGGCTCGCCAGCTGCACAGCTGCCCACATACTCCATCCCATTGGTTTGTCTTTGCTTCCCCACAGTCATGACAGGGTAAGCAGCCACACAGTATGGCCAGTGGGCTGGATTACATGCCTCCCCCTACCTGCCTTCGCATGCTGCTTGAAGGTCCAGCCCAGTGGTCACAATGCTCAGACTCACCTGCACTACATGGGTTACACAATCCCAAAGTGTGCCTGCCACATGGCCTCCTGCCCACTCCGTCCCATCATCTGTCTTTGCTTGCTCATGGCTGTGGCAGGTCAGGCGGCTGCATGGCGTGTCCGGTAGGCTGGATCACATGCCTCTCCCTCCCATGCCTCTGCCTCCACCTGCTGCTTGGAGGGCCAGCCAAGCTGTCTGGGAGTTGGGGTTTTTTGGAATGCTGACATTAGCATTCGGACTCATCTGCACTGCGTGAACTGTGCACCCCTACAGTGCACCAGCCTTGGCTGACAGGCTGCAGCTGTTGCTGGACACCATCGGTCCCCGTATGCTTACTGCCTCTTGTGCAGTGAGCATACCTTGATACCATGTTTTCCCAAAAATAAGCACTAATGCGTCTTTTGAAGCAAAAAAATATATAAGACCAGGTCTTATTTTGGGGAAAACATGGTGATAAGTCTAGATAGTGGACATTGTAATACAGATAATCCTTGAATTTCAAATTTTTCAATATAGACAATGGCTTCAAAATCCAAAATATCAAGCCCATCTCAATTGAAAAGAATCATAATTACAAAATATCTAATTCATAGTATAAAAATATTTAACTAGCAATTAGCAGTTGGGGAAGTAAATAGTGGGAAGAATGGGACTAATAATTATTTTATAATGATATTTTCACTTCAACCTCTTAATGGTAGCCTAGTATCCAGTGGTTCACTAACAGTTTAAGAAGATTTCAAGCAACCACAATATGATCAGATAATTTTAGTCCTAGCAATGTGGTTTGGGGTGTGTCAAACAAGTATCGCCAGGTACTGATCAATTAGCTATTTATCTTTCCATAGATCTGTGTGTATAATCTCATGGCATTTATTAAAGTATAGTAAAGTATATTTCTTAGAGATTTTTTTTTCTTTAAATGAAAAAACTTAATGCCACTTTCTTGATATTCAAGATTTAGCTACCTATCTATCAACTAGATCTTCTTTATTATTTCTGAAGGCTCTCCAAGACATATATGAATTAAATGGAAAATTGTATTATAGAACATGTAGAATACAAATTACTATATCTTAAAAAAAACCCAAATGCAGATAGATTTAAATGAATCCCATAGTAGCGTTATATTTTAGGTTTTCTAAATACTAGATAAACTGAAGAGGTACAGTGAGCTGTCATTTTTAAAATGAGCATATTTTATGTTTCATTTAGATATTTCATTGAGGAAAACAGAACATTTGAAACTGCAGGCAGTACGATGCCTTAGGCAACCAAGCATATCAAAATAAAGCACATGGAGAGGCTTTTACTACTCATGCTATTTAAATAACTATTTTTGTGAGCTTATTAGCTACTAGTGATCCCAAGGGAGAAATACAATTAAAACTTAATCATACCAAAAGCTGGGATTCTTCTGATTCAGCGAACTTGTAATCTTTTATATTTTAGCAGTTTACTTTAAACATCTTGGCTCCCAGAAGGAAAGGCAGTGAAATGAGTTTCATCTGGCTGTAGTACATTTCCTTTGAACTTGCTGGCATATATTACTTTCTTTGAGTCTTTCACTTGTTTACATGTTTTTAAGTCTTTCAGGAATTTTGAGTGTCAGGATTTCTATTTTCTTACATGAAAGTGAAATATCTGCTGTGCCCTTTAAATATCATGTTGCACATGTTCCCTGGGTATATTCATTTTTTTTATGCACTCTACACACAAACATTAGAGGCATGAAGCTGAATAATTTGAAGCAGCATCTTAAACATCAAATAAAGAATGAAAAATTGCCAAATGCTTCATTGAAACAAAAGTTTCTCTCTCTATGTATAGAAGTAGGTGGAGTTTTAAATGGACTATCTTTACATAAAATGTTTAGCTATTTTAGTTATCCACCATTTTCCACCATCATCAGAAAAGGACGATTTGTATGCAGGCTGTAGACTGACTTTTAATATTGACTAAGATAGTTTAAAATATTAAGAAATTTCTCCCTACCCAAACATTAGATTTGCTTGGAAAAATATTTCACTTATTTAATTTGAAATGTTTCTGTCAATGAGGACCAATTTGTCTTTTTTATGTTGATGTTATTAAATTATCAGCTTAAATTGTACACATTATTTTTACATTTATTTATTGCTATCTAAAGAAATTACTTTAAGTGCTATAAAATGTTGTGTCATTACCTATAAACTCAGAAGCAATATATCATTTGTCCTTTTGTTTCTTTATTATTAATTTGGTGTGTTTATTATTTTATTATTGACAAAATTCTTTTGGCAGTTAGTCATAATAAAAAGTCATTCATGTTTTGCATAACTTCAGGATGCTGAATGCTGCCTTTGTTATCACCTCCCACTAGTTCTTTATCTTTTGGCTCAGGACTTATTTGTAGAAAATCACTTCTAGCCAAGTATAGATGCAGTTATTAGATCTTGTAGAAAGTCTTTGAAAAGAAATCTACTTAATGACAGTTTTGATTCTGACTACAGAATTTGATTTGATTTTTGATTTTATTAAATTTATTAAAGAATGACATCATACTATCATTCTCCCAAACTAATCTGATCAGAATATTCTTATAGTTTACAAATAATTCATATAGGTATGTAAACAATTTTTAAAGAACTGTATTGAAGCAATAGTGTAAATGATTCATATAATTATATAATAATATAATAATAACAGCACTCTGTGACGTTATGCTGGCCACATGACCATGGAAATGTCTCCGCTATCACTGGCTCAATGGCCTTGAAACACAGATGAGCATCACCCCCTACAGTTGGTAACAGCTAGCGGAGTAAATCCCCAGGGACTCCTATATAATAATAGTTTGAGCATGCATTAAAACAAAGAAAGAACTTGGTTAGAAGGTTATGCAAAATAAACAGAAGAAAAAAATATTATAAATATCTTAGCTTACAAAGAACAGACAACTATTAAAAGATTTATGGCATCAATTAATGTCAGCAATGTAGAGGGCACATTTTCATAAATGAAATAAAGCTTAGGAAAATTGTTTCCTCTTGGTAGAAGAATAATCATTACTATATTTCCCAATCACTCTTTCAGGAGTATCTAAATAGATCAACCAGCTGAAAACTAGTAACGCATTCAGACTAAATTCCATCCCTTTTAAATCTATTAAAAAGATCCCTGACAAATACATATGTAATAGACACCAATACAGATGGCTTTAAGAAAGTATTTAGATGTCAATAGCTATCATTTAAAATCATTATGTATTTATTGTATGGGGCTTTCTATCAGCACTTGTGGGTGTATGATGCTTTATTATGTACTGTATGTCTTTCATCTTCACAGAGTAGCAAGCCTCAGTGGCCACAAAATATTTGGGGATAACAAATGCTTAAAAGTTCAATACGTGTTGCTACAGATACTACATTCCACTAACAGTGGGCTTCCAAAAAATAATGCTGGATCAATAAGGACTTCCGAATACAATGCTTTAAGGGGAGATGATTGATCAGAATTAATGTTCAGAATTAATCTCTGACTTGTATTCAGTTTTCAGATCTGTCAGTAATTTTAATCATATTACTTGCATGCATATGAAAAAAAGTTCTTACATAGTGTTCAAAACCCTTTTTGGAATGAGCAATGAATGGGAAATGGATATCTGAAGACATATGATAATTTTCCTATAAAAATATCTTATTTTCACAATCTGTGCACATGTGGTAGATTATGATAAAGTACTATTGAGCTTCTGAATTAAATTCCATCCAGAATATGTAGAAATAAGCTTTGTTATCAGTTTATGGATTTAATAATGATATGAATGTTGTAGAAACTATATACAATCAAGTGAAGAAATACAATTAATATGACTCCAAGAGGATATTTTACCTTTAGTCATTTTAATCAGGAATACATTTCCATAAACACATTTTTCTGTAAACAATTTGCAAGAGAATGCATTTCATGCTGTTTTAACATGCTGAGACCAACTTTATTCTGATTCATTCTGGTCTTTTTAAAAGCACCAAAAGAGGAACCATTCTGTGCTTGCTGGAGGGCATCGTGTCACAAAGACTAGAAAACTATAAAAGATTGTATACTGTCTGATACTGGCCTTAAGACATTTAAAAATTACTTATTTTCAAGTAACCCTTTAGATCTTAGAAAAACCTCATAGATTAAAAAAAAAACCTTAATACACATATAGATTTATATGGTCATAGTTTTTTATATAAGCTGCACTTTTTCCCCAATGATATGGATTCAGCAATTATTTTGAAAGATTTGCAAATTATTTTGTCCGAATTGCTCTGGTTTTGACCCAGATTTAAACCTGAGATGCAGTGAACTCGTCTCCCCGACACAGTGGTAATTTCCTTTTCTTTCTAATTAGTACAACTCCCAGGAGGAGAAAAGTAAGGATTAATTCAAATACTTGCCTAAACTACAGTGGCTCCTACTCTGTATACTGCAGGATATACTTAGAGTACTTTTTGAGCAAGACAGTTTAACTTTCTCAAACTATCTTGAAATAGTTTCCTATCCCATTATTTGAGAAGTCTTTAGTTCTGGGAGAGCCTTGTAGTTAATTCCAGGAAGAGCCCTTGTCAAACATATTAGTGAATGCTCTGGTTAAAAACAATTAAAAGTCTATGAATAATATCCATTGGTGAAAAGCAGTTGAAGAATATTATTTTATGTATATGTTGTATACATAATTTTTAACGTATGCATAATATTTCATGTATACGTTGTTGTGCTACAACGTCCTACCTGTCAATGACTACTTCAGCTTCAACAGCAACAATACACAAGCAAACAATAGATACAAACTTAAGGTAAACCGCTCCAAACTCGACTGCAGAAAATACGATTTCAGCAACAGAGTTGTCAATGCCTGGAATGCACTACCTGACTGTGGTTTCTTCCCCAAACCCCTATAACTTTAACCTTAGACTGTCTACTGTTTTTTGTTTTGTTTTTTTGCTTTGATTTATATGCTGCCCTTCTCCGGAGACTCAGGGCGGCTTACAAGGCATTAAGCAATAGCCTTCATACTTCTGCATATTTATACAAAGTCAGCTTATTGCCCCCCACAATCTGGGTCCTCAT
>JANHZT010006443.1:286357-303911 GCA_032468215.1 Stegonotus admiraltiensis
AACATATTTCACATTGGTCGTCTTTTCAAACATATGAACTGTATATAGAAAAAAGGCATGTACCTAAACATTTCATTCTTCTGGACTGCTTATAAGATTTGAGAATAAACAGCAGTACATTCCAGTCATTCTGTTCCTTCTACAGGAGAAAGTTCCAGTTGATATATATGAGATATCGGAAGGGGTCATGAATGTTGTCATGACATATGAAGGGAAAGGAGTGGGGCTGGTTGCAGAATAGAAGAAACCCAGAGAGTGGCAAGTCTCTCAACTTGTATCAGCTGGACAAATAAGCAGTACTCAAATAACCTAATTTATATCAAAAGGCCTTATAGATGATAGCCAACACCTTGAATTACACCAGGAAACATACTGGCAATCAATACTACTTGTGAAACAGAAATGTCACTTGGGCATCTTAAGCCATGCTGATTACTACCCATGTTGCTCCTTTTCTAACAGTTTAAACTTCCAACTGGTCTTTATGGCAGCCCTATGCAGACTACATTGCCTTTTTTAGTGTGTGTGTGTGTGTGAACTTGTTCTATTTGAGATGAACTGATTATGCATTCTGAAGTCAAGGTAGAACCACAAGACATTGTTTGGTCAACAAATGCTACAGGTAGCAATAGCACTTAGACTTACATACCACTTCATAGTGCTTTACAGCCCTCTCTAAGCAGTTTACAGAGTCAGCATATTGCCCCCAATAAACTGGGTCCTCATTTTACCGATCTTGGAAGGATGGAAAGCTGAGTCAACATTCGATCTGCCAAACTGCTGGCAGCCACTGATCAGTAGAAGTAGCCTGCAGTACTGCACTCTAACCGCTACACCACCGTGGCTCTTTAAAGTTAATGACTATTATGCAGTCTGTTTTGAGAAACTGATGTATGTCAAAAGAAGCACCTGTATTATATGAGTAGGCTGCTGTCTAATTTGTTATATGGGAGTGAAAGTTGAGTGTGTCAGGAAAAATGTACAAATAAGTTGAATACAGCTGAAATTGAGTATTTAAGAAGTGTATCAGGTGATAATGCTGTAATTTTTCCATTGGTCAGTTTCTTTTACAAGCCTCAACAACACTTGTTTTGTGGGGATACAGTATATTTAGATTACACTAGTAAAATATTAGAATTTTATTTCATTATTAAATATAGTTTCTGAATAGAATATAATGGTAACATTGAACTGTTTGTACTGAAGGGAAAAAGAAACATTTACATCTGGCAACCACACCTTGAGTCATTCTGGACTTTAGAGGCACGGTATGGTGCATTAATTTCTCAGTTTGTAATTTGCCAGCTGCATTTAATGGAACCAATTTTCATTACATCTGTTCTGTGGTTCAAAGAGCTGTTTTAGTTGCCAAAGGGAGCCTGCTTCATACAAATTCAGAGTGGTGCTAATACTTCTCTTGAAGTAATAGATAACTGGAGGGTGGGGGGTGGGAGGAAACAAACATTTTATTTTTACTTAAGTAAGCTCTACATTCATGGTTTACCACTGTAAGATTCAAAATTAAAAGTGTTGTAAAATCCATGCCTGGAAAAATATATTGATCATAGGTCATTTTAGGTCATATGATTTGAAAAGACAATATTAAATATGTTTATTATTCTAGAAAACTGTCACTAAGGAATATTGAAATATGTATTCGCTATTCCTTAACAACAGTATTCTAGAATAATTAACATATTTCACATTGGTCGTCTTTTCAAACATATGAACTGTATATAGAAAAAAGGCATGTACCTAAACATTTCATTGATTTTGGTACTGCATTATAGAATAGGCCAGATTTGCCATAGGAACTCTTATGCCTTGTGCATACTTTTAATTCTCATAAAATCTGTAATAATTGTATAAATGCAAGGTCCCAAAATGACAGCTACTTTCAATAAAAGAAAAAGGGGTTTTCTCATGGGCCACAAAAAATTTGAAATGTTCTACTACACTTTGAAGCTCTAAGCATCAGCCATGTGAGAATTATAAAGCATTAATCCTGAAAAGTTTTCACCTGACAATCATAAAATAGTATACCTATGTGTAAAGTGACTCAATTTTAGTTCCTCAGGCAATGTCTTTTTAAAAGAAGCTTCAGAAATACTATGCATCATGTCATATTGAAAAAATGATCTTGGAATGGCTAAATCTATTTGAAATCATTGAAGTCTATATTATAATGTATTTATGTGAAAAGTTTCAATGACATTCTTAACAACAACAGGACTTCCTATATTGAAGATTATATTTTAGCTGAATTGGCTGCTTAAACGAACCTTAGCAATTAAATAAAATAATTAAAATTATCCCATCACTTAAAAAATAAAGCAGTGGCAGCAGTAGTTTAGGAACATTTCTATTAACAGCTGCACTGGGGAAATAAAAGATTCTAAGCAAAACATTTTTGTTCAAGGCCCCCAAAAGAAGATTAAGTAGTAAAAGTTTCTGTCTATTCTATCATATTCTCATTTATTGAGAAAGATAATATTAATCTTACAGTTGAAGAAATGTAAGTACAATATTCCTTATAGAATATACCCCTACTAACTCTTAGAATATCTAGAGCTGTGATGGCGAACCTATGGCACAGGTGCCACAGGTGGCACGTGGAGCCATATCGCTGGGCACGCGAGCTCAGCTCCGGTAAGCATGTGTGCGCCGGCCAGTTGATTTTCGGACCTTCTGGACCCACCAGAAGTCAGGAAACACACTGTTTCCAGCTTCCGGAGGGCCTCTAGGAAGGGTGGGGAAGGTTGTTTTTGCCCTCCCCAGGCTCCTAGAAAGATTCTGGAGCCTGAGGAGAGCAAAAAATGGGCCTACTGGGCCCACCGTGCCATCCCGTTCCAAAAGCAGGGGGAGCATGAGGGGGGCACATAGAATTATGGATGTGGGCACACATGTGTGTGTCCCCCCTGCTTCCCCCCCCTTGCTTTTGGCACACAATGGCAAAAAGGTTAGCCATCACTGGTCTAGAGGATCCAAACAGTAAGGCAGTCCTTTCCACCATTATGAATTCTTACACTACAAGGTCATTGAACATGAAACTGAGAGGAAGAAGTGTTGCATTTACATGCTTTGGATTCCATTTGGTTTGCTATTCAGAACTTAAATCAAGAAAGCCAAATTTTGCTTATTTAAGCAGATTAAATTTATGGCAAAAGGATCAGTTAACTTTGACTTAGTTCTTGAATTATAAAATTGAAACGTATTGCCTTAATTAGTTCACATGAATCTGTAATTTTCGGTTAACATTTTAATATACTCTATAAATGGGGGAGGAGCAGGATAGATAGATAGATAGATAGATAGATAGATAGATAGATAGATAGATAGATAGATAGATAGATAATTTATCTACCTTTCCCTTTTGTTGATTGATAATACAATGGTTGAGAATCGGTGAAGCCAGTCTTTGGAATCTGTCATACACATATCTTTACAAAAATGCAAAATTGTCTTTTTGCAATAACCAAGTACAATATATCTACTATATTGTAGATAATTGATAATGTATATCTCAATTTTTAAAAAGACAGTTTGGAGAAATAAATTTAGTGGCACATGGATATATTTAAAGTTTAACTTTCTATCTAGACCTAATCCACCACAGTAGTAATGTATGATCAGGGACAAGTACACTCTAACGTATTGTATATTCATTATAAGAAGGCTTTTTATTTGAACATCCATTGGGCAATCCATTAAATCTGACAAAGCTTTTTGGTTCAATTAATCTTATTTTTAAATTGGTAAAAAACACCTTAAGTTTATTAATATCTGAGACCATTAAATTGCAATACATTCACATACATTATTCAAAGTTTCTTGTATAAAATGCAAATTTATGTTTGCAATGGTTTTTTTTTTATTGCTGTTAATATTGGCCTACCAGGCTGGGCACAGAAATTCAATTTATATGGTCACTAGAGTCAATATCAACTTGATGGCACATGATCAAAATAGAGGACTGTTACTTTTATATAATTTTATAACAGGTAAAAATATTCAGAGGAAGATAAAACTTCTGGAACAGTCAAGGAAGGTGATTTTACAATTCAACTTTTTTCATAAAGTATATTCATTTTTTAGTTTTTAATATTAACATATTAATAAATTAATAGCAATTTAATTTCTTTAATGACTAACATACACTAACTATATACAGGTTTGTTATCATTCATCTAGCATAAGCAGATGATACATACCTTGTAGTATATATTCACCTGCTGATTGTAAATTATGTTTTATTGGTCTGAGCAATATATTAGTTAGAGCTAGGAAAGGGATAGGAACCATAACTTTTACAAAAATATATCATACCTTGATAAGCTGTGTTGGGTTGGAAGGAATGACAGATTTCATGCTCAAGGAGTTACAGGCAATCCTGTAATAATTAGTTTCTTAATACCAACAAATCCTTAATATATAAACATCTTTATTTTAGCTTTATTATTACACAGAAGATATACATTAATTAGTACTTTATTCATGATCAAATTAAAGTACATGAGATGCCAACTGCTTGAACGTTGCCATTGGTTTTCTTATGCCTATAGCTCCCCTGTATGTTTGATGAAATGCATCGGATAAGACATGAAAATGCGGCAGCATATATATAAAAGCCATTATGACTAAAATCAGTAATACAAACAGATACAATATGAAGGAAAGAATGCATAAAATACACCTCATGTTTTCAATCCTAGTCTTAAATTATATATTAAAGTAAAATCAGCTTGTTCCACATAATTTATTTAATAGATGGCAACAGTCTGCATTTTTCTTATATGTACAGACAAATCTCTCTCTCTCTCTTAATAACAAGGTTTTCTTGCCTTAAACATTCTTTAAATTTAAGCATTAAGAGATGAATGATACAAATAGCTATTGCACTGAAGTCACTAGAATGTCAGGTTACTCAAAGTAGAAACACTTAAATTTAAAATTCCAGTTTGGAAACTCAGTGGGTGGCCAGGAGCCAAACATGGTTATCCAAACTATTTTACTGAATTGTTTGAAAGTAAATTGAGGGACCAAAAACTGTTTCTTGGAGAAAATGCAAAATATTAATGTAAGAAATGACTAATAAATACTAAATAAAAAATATACCACATTCTGTTTAAAAATTGGTATATATACCAGGGGCATTTGCAGTCAAGATGGTGGCTATATGATTAAAATTACACCTTTTTTATATGGAGCATACTAAGGTGAGACTTCAATTGCACGGTTTTGCCTACTTTTAGATTTTTTTGGCCACCCATCCCAGAGATCTCATATACAAATGTAGGATTTTCCAATATTACTATAATATTTTTGCATTCATCTTTGTAGAACAAAGGAAGGAAAATGGTTTTGGGTATAAGAGATCATTCTCTTTATATAAATAACTCTTGTGCGTTTGGGATATTGAAATATTTTCATACACTTATACCCAGCTACATTTGGAGAAGCAGTAGTTTTAGCAATACAAGTTCAAGTGTTTTTCTTCCCTACGATGAAACTACTTTCTCCTTACGTTTATCACTATTCCATTATTCTTGCTTCTTCCTATTCTAAGCAGGGAAAGCAGTGGTGGGTTGCCCCCAGTTCACACCGGTTCTATAGAACCAGTAGTAAAACCAGTGGGAGGCTCCGCCCACTGACCCTGATGTCATCAAAACTCTTCTGTGCTTGTGCAGAAGAGCACGTGCAGCCCCGTTGTGAACCAGTAGTAAAGGTAAGTAGTACTCATCCCTACATAGGCAAATGAAGAAAAAGAACCTGTCTTTGTGTATATTAACTTGTAGTTTTTAAATAAACCATAGTTAGATGATATTATAACCCTCACTTATATACCACTGGTTTCACAGAATAAAATGAGCAAAAAGCATGGAAAACTACGTATGATTACTTCAATCAATAAACTTAGAAAAAGTAAATATACCAATGGCAGATTGATGGATCATTTACCTGCTAGTGTGTAGCTCCAAAATTGTTAATTGGCTAATCTCTAAAAGCAGTACACATTTAAATCATATTCACACATCAAAGTAAATTATTTAAAATATGTTTGAATTTATTTATTTATTTATTATTCTGTTTCTGTAGCCATCAGCCAAGTGACTCTGGGTGGCTTACAATTCTAAAACTATAACACAGTTAAAACAATTTAAAAACAATAAAAATGAAAACATCCAAAGAATAAATATATACAGCAGTCAAGATAGTTAACCAACAATGTTAATGTCAAGAAGTGGGACCTTTAGCATATTGTGGGCCTCAGGCCGAAGTACACAGTTTTTAAAGCCTTATGAAGGAGCAAAGTGGCTCATATGGGTAGGAGCTGGCTTGACAAGCAGCAAGCCCACATTCAATATCCAAGTGATACCATGGGTCTGAGTGAGCTCCTGTCCTTTGCTCCAGCTCCTGCAAGGGAAATGATGGAGCCGCCAAATAAGCATCCCTGGGCAATATCACTGGCTAATCTCTTCAACCCAGAAGCATCTCGATGCTTCTGACATGAGTGCAATGCTTTAGGAAAGGCCAACAAGGTTGAGGCATTTCTAATCTCTGAGGAGATAATATTTCATAAAGCAGAGGCTATAGAAGAAAATGCTTGTCTTCTGCTACCCATCAGTCAACACTCTTTGGCTGATGGGAACTGCAGTATTCCCAATATGCTGGATACAATTGGACAGGTAGAGATTCTTGGAAAAGACAGTCTTTCAGGTAACCCAGTCACAAGTCATGTAGGGCTTTGTAGGGCTCTGAAGGAGAGAAACAGCACCATCAGTGGTAGGTTGCCCCCGGTTCGCACCGGTTCTATAGAATTGGTAGTAAAACCAGTGGGGGGCTCCATTCACCAACCCTGACGTCATCAAAATGCTTCTGTGCATGCGCAGAAGCTTCTGCACTTGTGCAGAAGAGTACACGCATGTGTGAGTGAAGCGAGCGTGAGTGCGCGGCTCCATTGCGAACCAGTAATACAGGTAATAGAACCCACCCCTGAGTACCTTGCATTACTCCCAAAAACACACCAGTAGCCGATTTGGCTACTGTCTGGCTCCAGAAACCAAGAAAGATACTTTGTGATTCTTCCAAACAGATTTCTTTATTATTCTTGCAAAATTAAAGAAAACTACCAGCCACATTAAGAAACAGTAAACTCAGATCAATTCAATTTTGTTTTCAAAATTAATGTGAAAAAAATGAATGATCATACAGAAATGTCTAATAATTTGAATTGCTATATTTTGATTCATTAAACTCATATTAGACAACACAACAACAACAGACTCCTTCAGGTTTTTGGGTTCTATAACCTTCCAGGATTTGAAATGGATACCTAACATTAGAACCATCATTAAAAAGGCACAACAAAGAATGTTCTTCCTTCGTCAACTCAGAAAGTTCAGATTGCCCCAGGAGCTGCTGATACTGTTCTACATAGGGATTATTTAGTCTGTCATTTGTACTTCTACAACTGTCTGGTTTGGTACAGTTACCAAACAGGACAGGTACAGACTTCAATGGATAGTTAGGACTGCAGAGAAAACAATTGCAATCAGCTTGCCTTCCATTATGGATCGGTATACTATATGGGTCAGAAAGAGGACTGAGAAAATATCTACAGACCTCTCACATCCTGGATATAAATTATTTCAACTCCTCCCCATGGGATGCCACTACAGGGCATTGCATTCCAAAACAACTAGACACAAAGACAGTTTTTTCTTGTGCCATCACTCTGCTGAATACCTAATTCCCACAGTACTGTCTTATGCATAAGCCTATTTACCCATGTAGTATGACTATATTACTATTATCCTTCTCATCTTTTCTATTGCCTTCTCTTATTGGTATCATTATTATGATAATCATTACTTTGTTGTTTTCTATGTGTACTGAGAGCTTATGTACTGGAGACAAATTCCTTGTGGGTCTAATCACACTTGGCCAAATAAAATTATTCTATTCTATTCTATTCTATTCTATTCTATTCTATTCTATTCTATTCTATTCTATTCTATTCTATTCTTTAAAAAAAGATTCAGAGACATGCATTTTTTCCATTGAGAACATCCCTTTTTCTGTAATCCAAAGCTAGTCTTTATCAAGAGATTTATATTTCACATTATTTCTTTGATCAGAACACGAAAATAATACATCCTATGTTTTCATTATATTAACATTTATTTTATTTTAGCATCCCCTTGAGAATACCGATGTATTAAGGTTTTTCTTAAAAAACTGAAGAAGCCATTAAATCTCCTAGTTCAGCTGGTGTCAGTTCACTTAAAGAGCAGCTGCTTGCTTCTTTGCTCTTTCTCTGTGGGTGTGTTTGTGTACCCATAAATATAAGCATGTACCTTTAGTGGTAATAGTTTTTTGTAAGATAATTTTCATATAAAACAGATAGTTGTAAAACAGAATTCCATCAAAGCTATCAGTGATGCTTCTCTCTGACCGGAGTTTCCTAATTATGGCAATTAAGATGACATCTCAATCCATGTTGCAAGTCCTTTGCTGTTCTTCTTTCTCGTTGTTGTTAAAATTGTTCTTTGGTTATGTTAAAACAACTTTAGAGCAATTAGCTTTACATCATTTATGTCCTTTTCTAATCTCTGCCCATTTCTCACTGTGTCTTAATAACTATTTCCGCAATGGCTGTGTGCCATGACAATTACTGGCTCCTCACTGTTATGTTAGGAATTAGATTCATCTATGGATGGCAGACCAAAACATAAATATGCATGTCTAATTTTCATGGGCTAGAATAAAACATATGCTTAAATGTAATAATATTTAGCACTGCTTATGACAATAATTAAACAGGTGTGGATTAGGAGAAAAGGCAGAATTGATTTAACTTACACCTTGTTCACTCTCAGCATATGGTTCTAATTAATATTCATTCTGCTGTTTCTGAAAGCTATATACTTTCAGAGCTATGTAAGCTCTGTAAGCTATGTAAGTAAGAAACATTTTGTCACCAAGGGTTGAAAGTATTAATTAGTAGTTAATTAATTAGTTACATATGAAATTACAAAATAGTTATGCAGAATGTGTGAACCATGCACTTATAAGATTTACATATATTTCTCAAGTTTGTGTCACAAAATTATGGGTATTTTCTGCAACAAAATAAAAAACCCAATGAACTCCCTAGACTTCAGCCTACTTGAAAGTAATATTTCTCTATTAAGTTATATTGGTGTATATTATTATACAAATACTTCATTAGATATCATTTGATACTGTATCATTTGAATACAGTAATATTACTGTGGAGTCAATTTTTTTTCTGTATTGGAGTTTTGCAAGTCTTGAGATTCAGTCTCTAAAATATTTTAGGAGGGCACTGAATACAAAAGTAGGTAGGTCTGCAACACTTTAAATCAACCATGCCAAAGATGTACCTGTTCAAAAATGCAACATTTAAATTTTCACAAACTCTAAAGTTTCTTTTGAAGAATCATTCTGAAGCACCACAGTGCTCTTTTACATGGATGGTCTAGTAATTATGCTCCTCGATGGGCTGCAATCATTCATATAAATAGGAAGCATTTGTTGCCTTCATTCGTCACTGACATTGCTTTCATTAACTAAGATCATTTTCTTAGTTAAATCTGATTGAGAAGAGTATAAACAAAAATAAAGGTGTAAATAGTGCCCCAGAGGACTAATAATAATACTATAAACAGTTGAAATTCATTATATTTAGTGTTTTTTTTAAAAAAATCTCTAGTATATCTTATATATAAATAAATTAAGTAATTTAAATAAATAAAATGTAATAATAAATACTGTATATGTTCATATTCAATTTAAATCTACAATAAAAATTATAAGAAACATATTTGACTACTATTTAAATAAATGAACATGATAGGTGGTAATCATCAGTTTGTGGCTCAAACTACCAAACTAACCTTTTGCAAGTGTATACTTTTTCATAACTTAATTTTATATTTTTCTGCCAGATGGAAGTGAAAACACAAGACATTTATATAGTAATCTCTGAAATAGTCAATATAATTTATAAAAGAAAATGAACTCTTATAAAATACCAAATGGAAAAAAATGGAAAGTTCTTACTCTATCCACTTCACAATATTTCCTTTCCCTCTCCCTTCCTTAGGCTGGGATTCTTGCTCACTCTTTTAGGCAACTAAATATTTTGGAATGTCTTTCCCAACCTGTTGCCCACCAGGAATGCTAAATTACCACTTCCACATTTACAATCCATAAATAAAACATTGTTGATTTTTTTAAAAAAATGCTTTGTGTTTAAAACAATTAGAAATGTACAAGATATTATAAATTTGCTGTGGTGTTTTGATTCTTTATTCTTTCTCTGTGTTTTTATTGACCATTTGTGTGACTTCTCTTATTACTTTTTTTTAATCTAAGGTTGTGATTTTCAACTTTCATTTCTTCTCCATATTATTCTTCTATCTTTACCACTAAAAATATTTAATGGTAGAGAATGCGAAACCTGTGATGAAAATAAACCTCAAAATCTGTGTGTTCATATAAAATCATTTTCAATGAATAAATTTCATTGAAATCCAAATAAGTTACATAAACTTGCATGTGGAATTAAATTTTGCAGTTACCCAATGAAACCTACACTTCCTATCCCACAGTACACGGTACTTTTATTTGTATGCTTGCTTGCTTACCTGGACAAATGCATTGTTTGATATCTACAGACAAAGCCAAAGATTGACTGTAGCTCATTGTTGTCATGATAAGCCATGATTTATTAAACATCAAAATGAAATCAATGTGTTATCTATAGTTATAAGCACTGAAAAGCCATACATTTCATAATATTTTTAAAAACTGTATTAGGAAAAATTTAGTAACAGAAACCTTAGTATAATGTCATATTTTAGAAGATAGATTTATTTTTCTAGTACTTATAAATAATATAAATAAGTACATTTCTGAGTTTTATCATAAATAATATAAACTGCCTGTAATTGATATAATATATTACTAAGTATTGTTGTCAAGCAGCATTCTTTTAAAAATCCTTCAATTGTTTATGCATGGATAGTATCATTTAATAAATTTATATAAAATCCCATTGTAATGCAAATTAACTAGAACCATTTGAATTTTATTCTTGCTCTAGTGCTTTCTCAAATAGTTAAACAAAGGACTTCTGCTGTGATTTATAAACAGTATGTAATGCAATACATTTAGATAGATTTAATTAGCTTGCCAATATAGTTCCATGTTTTGATAGTGTTTCATAAGCTTTCTCCTACCACAAGTACTAACAAAGATTATTAACTTCTGTTTTTATATTCCAACCCCAAAAATGAAAATATTAACAGCTTTTTTCTATGAATATTACAGATAACTATGTAAAACAAACATCTTGTTAGATGTTATAAATAACTGTTATAATCATGTGCTATGTATAACTAAAGTATATCTAATTTCATGCCAAACTTCATTATCCCTGTCACATTCACACAAAACAGAATCGTGTTTTACTTATTTGTGTCCCAGCAAATTAGAAATTTTAACTATCAACTGCTGCAGGTTCCTAATTCTATCCAAATATAACATGGACATTCATCTGGGGCAATTGTAAGAACTCAACATGAATCTGAAATATTCAGTCTGGGTTGAAATCTTGGGGGAGGGAAAGTGAAATATCCTGTTTTTTTACACATAGCCTTCCAGTTTTTCCAATTACATTTTTTCATTGTTCTGGCAATTAATAAATAAAAGATATTTCTGCTCTCTTCTTATCTGATGCATGGCAAGCTGTTAGTTTTTCAACACAAACAAAATAAGATAATGTATTGTTTTTGGCACCATTAAGCTATGGTAATGTATGCATGCATCTATGAAGGCATCTGTAACTGAGTTTATTTTCTTGTGTTCAGAGGTGTTATTCAGCAGGTTCTGACCAGTTCTGGAGTACCGGTAGCAGAAATTTTGAGTAGTTCAGAGAACCGGTAAATATCACCTCTGACTGGCCCGGCCCCCTCTATTACAGTATCCTTCCCCTGGAGTGGGGTAGAAATGGAGATTTTATAGTATCCTTCCCCTGCCCACCAAGCCACACCCACAGAACAGGTAGTAAAAAAATTTGAATCCCACCACTGCTTGTGCCATTCAAATAATTTTAAAATAAATGGTAGGAAAACATTGGAGGAATTTTTAACTGAAAATACAAGAGCAAATGCATGAATACCATATCTGATATAGTTCAGTATGATAGATAGTATAGTTCAAACTAAGGTGCAGAACTATACTACTACATATTTCTGTTTCCTTCATGTGACTGAAGATTTATCTATTGATGTAGATAAGAAGAGAGGAGGAATAATAAGTACTTTCTACTCATTCAACAAACTTTTGGGAGGGAGGGGGAATAACAGCATTTCTTCCCAATGAAATGACTTTAGTGCTTTTATTCAGCTTTTGAATTATTTTTTTCAGATCAAATTAAGGTTATAGAGTCTTTGGTTCATTTATTATTGGGGAAAAACTGTACCAACTTAGTGAAGCAAGAAAATTACCTCAAAAGCTTACAAGATTTATAATGCTTAGGAAACAAAAACCAAAAAAAGGCAATTCAAAACCTAATGAGACATTTTAGGCCTCATTTACATCTATAACCTGACCCATTTTTGCAAAGTGTAATTTGGTAATTTACATACTAAATGCTAGTAATTTATTCATCCTTAAGCAAAAAGATGAGATTACTAATACTATAGCACAATTAACATTATTGTTTATTCCATATTGTCACACATATAAGATGGCTACTTTTACACATTTATCTGTTAATATATTTCATTGAAACGAAATTTTATTCAAAACATTTTAGAGTGTTTCAGTATCAGATACTATATTACATTAATAACTGTTCTGATGATAAATCAAGAAAACTATATGATATAATTGGTAAATCTGTTTAAAAACTTGAACATTTGTCATAACATTAGCAAAATATTTGACTTGGTAAACTTTATTCTAAGTTATTCTTGGTAAACTTTTTATTCTAAGTTGTAAAAATTACCAGTATTTTATAGGAGAGGTTATTCAATTAAAGTGTGTTTGTATTTGTGTGTGTTTATGTGTGAGAGAGATATATTATTAATTAGATATAAAGTCTAACACTTGGGTTTGGTAATAAATCTTCCATCTTGTAACCTTGCTGGCCATTATTTATAATTTCATTTGAAAATATTTGTATGGCTACCCATATTAAACAATTCTGGGTGGTTCACAATAATAAAGCCGTAAAAATCATTAAGACATATAAAAACTAAAAACAAGGCACCTCAATCAACTTCCTAGTGTGAATCAACAATTCTCTGGCAATTCACCCACTCTACCACTGTGGCTGGGTAAAGAGCCAGGTCTTAAAGCCAGGATGGATAGTTGGGGAAATGTATTGCCAACCATGGAAAAGGCATGCATTCCAGTAGACTGCAATATTTTAGGACAGGGACCTGGAATGTATCCCTCATATCTCATATCACTTTATTTCTAGGGCTGGTATGAGGAAGTAGAGTGAAGTCAGCATTCCCAGGTAAAGCCTTTCCCAGAGAGGAAACATGACTAGATGGGCTAATTTTATTTTATTGTAAGGCTACTTTAACAGTATTTTGCAAGCCTGTAGTACAAACTTCCTCATGCCATTTTTAACTGTTTGAACAATTAGGGCAGTATTTTTTCTGACTACATGAGTTTGAAGGCAAAACACAAGCAGCTGGAATCACAGACCAAGGAATCCACACATGTTGTTCTATCAACACCCATTTCTTTGGGTAGAATTAAATAGGCAAAGCCAGTACAGCCCCTCATAATGCCAACTGGCAATGCCAGCCAGCATTGTGTCTATCACCTCTTTTCCCTGTGCATCCTTGGATTTATTTATTTTATTTATTTATTTATTTTATTAAATTTTTATACCGCCCTTCTCCCGAAGGACTCGGGAGTGTACAGCCAAGAATAAAACCCACAAATATAAAAGTTAAAAAACAGATTAAAAATATTAAATAATTTGGCCAAGCTAAAATAACATAAAACAACCCATTAAAATTACATTTAGGCCAGTCCTGCTTGGTGAAACAAAAGCGTTTTGAGGGCGCAGCAAAAGGTGTGGCAAAAGGATCTGTGGGATGTGGGGACTCCACCTTCTCATCCTCACGGAATGCAGGCAGCTGCTCCCATTTTTTTGCATGAAGCTAACCTGCTGCAGTTGTGGCTCCCTCTGCTTGGACTCAGTCTGCTGGCCATCTGGTCATTCCAGCTATGGCTGCTCCATCAGGCTGGAGCCCTCTGATCCCTGCTCCATGTCTATATGCACCCCCGAAATGATACCAAGACTGACATTGGAGGAAGATGAGAGTGATACCAATCAAACACTGGTAAAGCCTAACCAAACATGCTTACTTTGTGTGTGTCTGTGTGTCTGTGTGTGTCTGTGTGTGTGTCCTCCAAATGCTGATTTGCTATTCAGGGTAAGTACTTCATAGGTAATTACGTGCCTGGAGAGTAAATGTAGGTCACTATAAGAGCATTTTGGGGGAACTTGGTTAATACAATCACTTGGTAGGATATGCTGCCATTTTCATGAGGAACTTGGATTTTTGATGGCTTTGCAATGGAATGTGGATGCTTGTAGAATAATTCCACAAGAATCAAGTAGCAAAGATAAACATGTTCAAAAAGACATTATCATGATTCCAAGAATTACACTCAATTGATCAGAATATGAAGATGTCCCACTTTCAGTGGACATAGTGGACAATACAGTCATGCTTTGCTCTCATTAGACACAAAATGCAAAGGCAAATGCACAGAAACTGAGCTGCTTTATCTGGAGAAACTGATATTCCAGAAACTAGTATGGTTAGCTATATGTCAGTTTAAACTAAGAAAAAAATAGTGAAAACCTAAGAGTATTTTTAAAGAATGGTTGATCAACTCCAAACATCACCAAAAACATCCTACACATTTTCTTCTTTAATAAAATGTTTTCTTTTTTAATTTTAAAATCAAACAGAAACAATATACCTGTGATCATTTTGTTTCTCTGTTTAGATTATGAAATAACTCTGAAAGAATGAGGTCATGGCTTATCTTATTATCTGATAAAAATGAATATATTGTGTCAAATATACCATACTTTTCAAAGTATAAGATGCACTCTCCCCCCCAAAAAAGTGGGTGAAAATTGCAGTGCATCTTATACACCGTATGTTGCCAAAGCCCCGCCCACCCACCGGATCCCACCCTTTGGCCATTTTCAGCCTATAAACGTCACATTTTTGGCCTCCTCACGCTCCATTTTAGACCTGTTCCAGGCTGTGGGGATTGCTACAGCACATCACCACCAATCACTGCCTCCACATGTTACATTTTTTGCCTCGGTGCATCGCATTTTTGTCCTCCACATGCCCCATTTTTGTCCTCCATGCATCGCATTTTCAGCCATTCTAGGCAGTGGGGATCAGTGGCAGTGGCAATTCCCACCACCTGGAACCAGCTGAAAATGCAACACATGGAGGCCGAAAACACAACCTGCTGAGGCGCCGATCAGCGGTGTTGTGCTTTGGCAATCCCTGCAGCCTAGAATGGGTCTAAAACAGAGTGTGCGGAGGCTGAAAATATGATGCACAGAGGCCAAAAGTGCAACACGCGGAGGCGGTGATGGGCTGTGGTGATCCCCGCAGCCTGGAACAGCTGATTGGTGGTATTCTGGGAGGCCAATCCAACCACCAATCAGCTGCTCATGGTGAATCTGGCTGCGATAATGTGCTGAAGCTGACCAGGCTGTTTGCTCTTTGCTGCAAGGATTCTAGCCAGATGAATACCGATGGATGCCGATAGGCAGAGGCAGATTTTTTTTTCTTGTTTTCGTCCCCAAAAACTAATGTGCGTCTTATACTCCGAAAAGTATGGTATAATCTTAGTCAAACTTACAATAGATCCATAGAAATTGGAGAGAGTTTAGTTGGCTGTAACTCACTTAAAACATAGTTTCCAATTGTGTTATTCATAAAATCATCATATATATGTGTATTCTTATTATTAACTTTTACTTTCATTCCTACATTTTTTAATTTTAGGTCAATAAATGAATAAATGTATGTTTATAGAGAATACTTTCTTATTAATATTTTTACCCTTAAACAGTTCCTTACTTTTAAAACTTATATTGAGGATGCAATCCAGCACTGATTTATTGAACTTGCTAGGATTATTCTCTGAGGGAAAATGTATGAGATAATTCCAATTGCCTTATTGCTTAGAATTTTCTTTCTCTGGCAAATACCCAGCATGCCAAACCTCCTTACAATAGCCACTCAGTAGCAAAGTAGACATGTGCTGTGGTGGGTGGAATATTATGGAACTCTTGTTATAAAGCAATGGTACCCCACAGTGTGATTTGCATCATGCTGAGTGAGACGCCTACACTTTTCAGCAGTTGGCTTTGCGTCTGTAATTTATTGCTTCAGAAACCATTATAATAATGCAAGAAATGCTTCAGCAAGCGTGGAGGGAAGAACACATCACAGTCAGGCTGTAATAACTATTTAGACTATTTAAACTCACCCAGCTTGCTCTACATTAGAAAAACAGGCCCTATTAAATTATTTTATATATTTTATTACTATTTTGGCTTTGTTGTAGGTGAGATTGAACACCTTATTACATTTCTAAAGATAGAAATTTATAGAAATAATTGTTTGGAAATTACTGTGTTAGGTATAAAAGCAGGTAGGAAGGAATTTGATTTTCACTTTGTAGATCTATGTTGCTATGTAATCTAGCCACAAAAATGAAAGCTTGATTGATCTGGGTCCATAAAGTAAATCTTGTGTCCTTTAAAGAAACATTTAGAACATGTTAATGTGTTTTTCACTTGTAATATTAACTGAGACAAAGATGGTAGGATATAGATCTATTGTCGACTGGTGACCCCCAGGGGAAGGGCCTTCTTTGTGGGGGCCCTGTCCTCTGGAACGAGCTGCCCTCGGAGATTTGTCGGATTCCTGACCTCCGGGCCTTTTGCTGCGCCCTGAAAACACCCTTATTTCACCAAGCAGGGCTGGCTTAAAGTAGTCTTTTAAAGGGGTTGCTTTAATTGTATTTTAAATAACTTGGCCAATCTATTTAATAATTTTAAAATTGTTTTTAAGTTTTGTATTATTATGTTTTATTTTGGCTGTACACCGCCCTGAGTCATTTGGGAGAAGGGCAGTATAAAAGTTTAAATAATAATAATAATAATAATAATAATAATAATGATGATGATGATGATGATGATGATGCAACTGCAGATGCCTTACTCTACAGCATTCTATGTCTGAAATTTCATCATTTCATCATTTCTTTTCTTTTAATTCCTCTGTGCCTCTTCTAATACTACATACCACTGCATTTTGTATTTTATAATTTCATTGTTTCAAATCTCACCAGGCTCAAGGTCAACTCAAGGTCAACTATAGGAGCTCTGGTGGCTCAACAGACTGGAAGTCTGTTATTAACATCTGCTGCTTGCAATTACTGCAAGTTCGAG
>JANHZT010006446.1:0-14126 GCA_032468215.1 Stegonotus admiraltiensis
ATGAGGACCCAGATTGTGGGGGGCAATAAGCTGACTTTGTATAAATATACAGAAGTATGAAGGCTATTGCTTAACATATTGTAAGCCGCCCTGAGTCTCCGGAGAAGGGCGGCATATAAATTAAAGCAAAAAACAAAAACAAAAACAAAAACTTGAATATGTTTACTTATATCCATACAAATAAATGTACAGACAAGGAACAGATGTATGCATTATGCTCCAGTACATTGAAGTAAGATTACTTCTAAATGAGAAATAACTTGCTCAAGTAACCCTCCAATTTGAAGTTACAAGTCTGTATTTATAACATGCAAATATTTCACAAAACAAAAGCAATCTATTGTTGGTATATCTGTTTCCTAACACTTAGACTCATATATTAAATGTAACAGTCTTAATATACATATAAATTTAGCTATTAAGGATATTGCATTTGCAGTAATGCTAGGGAAAAGTCTGAGCTCTGATTAAAATAGTGGAGGCAAATGGGAAAGTGGAAGTGTAAAGAAATAGAATGTAAGTAGTTATCACAAATTGATTATATAGAGTTGAAAATATCATAGAGATTCTCCTGTGGTCACTAGCTTTTGATAATGAAATTAAAATCATTGAGAGCTCCAAACCAAGGCTATAATAATGTGACATAAAACAATTTAATTATTGTTTAATAGAATTCCATCTTTATTGCACTCTTATGGTCTTAGCAATATGCGAAAAAAACCTTTCAAAAGCATAAATCAGACAACTTGCCCAACTAGCCAACTGTTGGACAGTCAGCACCCCAACTATGTATGAGATACTTAAAATTTAACCATGAATACGTAACAAAGCATTTAATCTCCCTTTCAGTTGCTATTGTTCTTACTTCGAGTTTCTTTACAGCAAGTGAAAATATTGCTACAAAATATTGAGTTCTGTAAAGGTGCCTATATGCCAGCAAAATATTTTTCACTGTATCAATGAAGATTCTCAGTCATCTAGATAGAGGTGTCTGGAAGTTGGGTCATGGCTATTGGACTCTTCTTTTTTTTAGTTTGAAACATTTCACTACTTATCCAAATAGCTTCTTCAGACTGAAGAAGCTACTTGTATAAGCACGAAACATTTGAAACCAACAAAGGAAAGAAATTCAATTGCTTTTTCACTATATAATTTCCAATTTTGCTGCAACAGTAGAACCAGTGGTGGATTGCCTCCGGTTTGGACTGGTTCGCAAGAACCAGTAGTAAAACCGGCAGGAGGCTCTGCCCGCTCCCCGGATGCCATCATTGTGATTAGCTCCATCCATTTCAGACAATTCTGATCTACATTTAACCCTTCCACGTTTCCCATACTCTTTCAGTTTGTAGCTTATTCTATGTCAAAGTCAAAAAGTCACCTTCTTTTTTGTCTACAATGATACATGATATATAATAGGAAGGCTTCAAGTGAGACTGTCCTGGGGTATGTGAAAATCTAATGTCTCTTGATGTTAAAAAAGCCTTCATATTTGGATTTAAATAATAATACCAATAGTTCAAAGCACTGCTCATTATCAGCTGAACTTGTGATATACTACCAAATGGGAAAATACCATCTATGATAATATCATACACCCCCTTCTCTGCAAAAAGATCTATATGACACCCAATTCAAACATTTTAATTTCTTTCTATTTTCCAATTTCTGCTCCATTATTTCAATTTTCTATAAATAACTGAATCGATCGATCAATCAATCAATCAATCAATCAATCAATCAAAGAGTACATATACAGTGCATTCAGAAAGTATTCAGACCCTCTTCACTTTTGTCAATTTTGTTGTGCTGCAGCTTGATTTCTAGTTGTTGAAATTCATTTTTTTCTCATTAATCTACATTCAGTACTCCATAATAACAAAGTGAAAACAGAATTTTAGAAATGTCTGTAAATTGATTAAAAACAAAACCTGAAATATCACCTTGGCATAAGTATTCAGACCAGAGGTGGGTTTCAGCAGGTTCTGACCAGTTCTGGAGAACCGGTAGCGGAAATTTTGAGTAGTTCTGAGAACTGGTAAATACCTCCTCTGACTGGCCCCGCCCCCATCTATTCTCTGCCTTCCAAGTCCCAGCTGATTGGGAGGAAATGGGGATTTTGCAGTAACCTTCTCCTGGAGTGGGGTGGGAATGGAGATTTTACAGTATCCTTCACCTGCCACACCCACCAAGCTACACCCACAGAACCAGTAGTATGAATCCCACCACTGATTCAGACCCTTTGTGCAATACTTGAAATTTAGCTCTAGTCTCTCCCATTTCTCTTGATCGCTACTGACATGTTTCTATACCTTGGATGGAGTCGACCTGTAGTAAATTAAATCGATTGGACATGATTTGAAAGCACACACCTCTCTATAGAAGGCTTCACAGCTGACAATGCATACTGTAGCAGAGCAAAAGCCATGAGGTCAAAGGAACTGCCTGCAGAGCTCAAAGAAAGGCACAGATCTGGGGAACAATACAATAAAATTTATGCTGCACTGAAGGTTCCTAAGAGCACAGTGGCCTCCATAATTCTCAAATGGAAGACGTTTGGTGCAACCAGGACTCTTCCAAGAGCTGGTCACCCAGTCAAACTGAGTAATTGGGGGAGAAAGGCCTTAGTAAGAGAAGTGACCAAAAACCTGATGGTCACTCTGACTGAGCTCCAAAGATCCTGTGTGGAGATGAGACAGAGTTCCAGAAGGACAACCATCACTGCAGCCATCTATTGATCTGGGCTTTATGTAAGAATGGCTAGATGGAAGCCTCTCCTCACTGCAAAACACATGAAAGCCCACTTTTGAGTTTTCAAAAAAGCATCTGAAAGACTCTCAGACTGTGAGGAATCA
The DNA here is from genome assembly GCA_032468215.1 of Stegonotus admiraltiensis. Lineage (NCBI taxonomy): Eukaryota > Metazoa > Chordata > Lepidosauria > Squamata > Colubridae > Stegonotus > Stegonotus admiraltiensis. The sequence goes on from JANHZT010006446.1 coordinate 2,853, forward strand.
AGCTGTCTTTCCAAATCATATCCAATCAATTTAATTTACCACAGGTTGACTCCATTTAAGTGTTCTGACTCGGCTCCCAAACACGACAAGCCCTTTGTAGTTAACGAAATGTTCCCTTTATTAGGAGTGCAAGCAGCTGCTCTCTCACAGCAGGCTACAAAATCTCTAAGTCTTGTGGAAAGTGCCACTTACTCCCTTTCCCCCTGAACTGGCTCAACACACCAGGAGTCTCTCTCTCTCTCTCTCTCTCTTTCCACACTTGCAAAGGAAGTCCTGGAAGGTGCACTCGCTGTCTTCCAGCAGCAGAGACACACACACACACGCTCAAAAGGTGCTGCAGATTCCAAGAAGAATTCTGATAATTTCCAGGATTCAGAAGTGCAGGCTATCAGTGGCAGACTGGCAGGGAGATGAATAGTTGTCTGCCACACCTATTCATCTCTGCCCCCTGCCTTTTATCCTCAGAGCTAGGATGAGGCTTTGCTAGCAGCAGTGGCTTTTCTGTCCCAAGGAGCAGTCCATAGATTTCTACTGCTCTCCTCTTCTCTGCCTTCTGTGCATCCGTGCATCAGGCCCTGGACCCAGCTGTTCCTCCTCTTCCTCATCAGCTACCTCCAGACCTGGGAGCTGTTGACAGCTCATCTGAGGGCTGATGGACGGCCCAGGTTCCGCTTCTGTCTCTATCTTTGACAGCTCCATTCCCTCTTCCCCTGAGATTGCCTTGATGCTGGCCCTGACTCCCACGCTGCCTCCTCATCTGATTCTGCTGCTGAAGGGGCTGGTGGTTGACAGGCCACAACATCAAGGGTAGAAACATGTCAGTAATGATCAAGATAAATGGGAGGGACTAGAGTTAAATTTCAAGTGTTGCTGCAAAAAGTCTGAATACTTATGCCAATGTGATATTTCATTTTTTTCTTTTCAATAAATTGACAGCCATTTCTAAAATTCTGTTTTCATTTTGTCATTATGGAGTGTACTGAATGTAGATTAATGAGAAAAAAATGAATTTCAACAACTGTACCATTAAGCTGCAGCACAACAAAATTGACAAAAGTGAAGGGGGTCCACAATATCTTTTGAGTGGCCATGTATTGTGTCTTCATTAGGATAAACATCATTGCCAACTACAGAACTATAAGGATTAAATCATCAACTTCTTTGCATGTTTGACCTAGCCTTCAACCACCTTTATATTCATTGATGGGGCTGATCTACATATATACTATCTTTTTGCTTATCACTCATGAATCCCTGCCTCCTTATTGAGGTGAGTTAAAATAGAAGGTAACTATGCACCCTCAAGGATTTTCCTTCAGTCCCTAATTAACCCCCCTGCTTGTTGGTTAGATGGAATGGCAGTTAAAATGCCCAATTCAGTCCAATCCCAAATATTATTGTCAGCATAAACTAGAAATAACTCTGGATACAGCATCTGTTTTATGAAGAATTCTTTTGAGAAGACAATATACTAATCCCCCATCTAAGAGAAGATGAAGGAAATATCAGTCATAAAGGCTGAGGTTTTATATTACAAATTAAGTACTTTAAATAGAATAGGTTCACAACATACCCCCAGCAGCTTAAATAGCATCTTTACATTATCATTTTTGGATGCTTCTAGTTTGTAGAAACCTCATGTGATCAAGGAAATGTATGCAGTAAATTTAGTTGTTATCAATGGAAACCATCACAAAGTGTCTGCATTGTATTGACTCTTTAGAAAAGTAGTAATTAGGCTGTAAAATCAGAACTTGAAAACAGTATAAATAATTGAAATACTAATTTCTTTGAGGAAATAACTGAGGGTTTGTTTTAGTCGGGGAATTATTTTCCAGTGAAATATTCATATTCTTTTCTGAAATAACAGCTCTATTTTTTAGAGTTACAGGGAATATCTCATATACTTCTCATTCCATTTGTTTTAGCATCATATTTCCATTTTTCTTATGGAAATCAGTAAGGTGAGAATTTTGGCTACCATGATTATCTGCTCTTCTTTGAAAAAAAATGCATCACAACTGTTTCAAAAGTAAAGAAATCTTTGGAATGTATTTTATTTTAATGCAAATCTACTTGCAGTTGCAGACTAGCACTTTTTCTTATGTTATTCTCACTTCTGACTGAGGTGAAATTTAGAGTAGTACTCACATGTGGTTATAATAAGAATTTGCAATATCAGTTGCTTATATTGTTTAACCTGAATCAATAAAGAAATTTCCCTTTTTAAAGAAAATGAAATAATAAGGAAAAAGAACAGAGAAAAATAAAATAGATTTGTAGACTGTTCTTTTCAGGAATATAGGAACAGCAACAGAAAACATTTCACATTTTAAGGTCAGATCTGCATTCATTTTCATTCTGAGAATTGTTGGGTTCTATTGCTTTCATTAACTTTGTATCCATTACATCATTTCTCCCTGCTCAATCTGATTATTTTGAAATAAGAAGTGCTCTAATGTAGGAATGACAAAACTGAACTATGACTATGAAAGGCTTGGATTCAGATCTCAGCTTAACCATTAACCTATTGGTTGGAGTCAATAAATCAGTATCACATTTAAGTTCTCTGTTTGCAATATGAAGCAGTATAATACTACTTTTCAAGGCTGCATGAATTATATCATTAGAATTATGCAAATGAAATGTATAATTTTTAATAATCAGAAATGATTGATTGATTGATTGATTTGTTTGATTTATATGCCGCCCTTCTCGGGAGACTCAGGGCGGCTTACAATGCGTTAAGCAATAGCCTTCATACTTTTGTATATACCTGCTTAGTAGGGCTTTCGGTCCCCCCTAAGGGGTGTTCTTTTTTAAACAAAGTCAGCTTATTGCCCCCACAAACCGGGTCCTCATTTTACCTACCTTAAAAGGATGGAAGGCTGAGTCAACCTTCAGCCTGGTGAGTAATTGCAGGCAGCTGGAAGCTAAATACTACTTTTAACAGTAGCATTAGTCTGCTGCAACACCAGGCTCTTACAGGCTCTTGATGATTTCTCAGGACATCTGTCCCTGAACTCTTGAGATACTACTTACAATTCTATGCATATATTTTTTACAAAAGACCTTTGAGTTTGTAAATATTACTGTATGTGTTTAGTGCAATCCTTTCATCTCTTTGCTGTGTTTATATATAGAAGACAGAACAATTGAATACTTACATTGCATTTGTGCAGAATTAGATAATTTATTACATCAGCTGTCTGTATTTTGCAAGCTCAATGATGGTAAAAGATGCAGCTATTTTAATGAGTTGCAGATAGATGCTGTGTTATATTCCAGTGTATTCTGAAGCATCCCTTCCTAATTTAATACAAAAGATTTAAAGTCCATATAATAGGAGGTTGTCAACTATTGAGTATCTAAGCCTCCACCTTCATCTCAAATTCCTTGCCTTGTGTTTGTTATAGAACAAATCAGCATCTTAAAATATTAGCCATTTGTATTTTTCTTAAACTTTAAAAGAATTTCAATGTAATACAGTATGAAATGTTCTAGTAGTTGCAGTTGTTTTCATATTTTGCGGTAATTCTGTTTCTGTTTCACTTGTCATTTTTAGATTGTTTATTGGGCAATATTGCTCTGTTGTATAGCAATTTTACCTTTCATGTTGTTTAATACCTACGTGAGCTTGCTAGCGTGATTGTGTGTTGAAATGTCATCAACAGATTGTTTTGTCTCTGGTTCCCACCCCTCTGCCCCTGAATTGCCAATTGACAGAAAGTAGATACTTGTGTAAAAGCAGAACCTTGAAAAACTGAATATGCACTTTGGAGGAAGAAGCTACTCTGACAATCAAATATTGTCACTAGTGACCTCAATGGCTAGGAATACCTTTTATCACCAAAGACCTTTATCAGTCATATATTCATGGAAGTTCTTGCTTAGGAGTACTGCAATGCACCATTTGAAGATGATTTGGGTGCTTCAATTAATCCAAAATAGAACTGCAGGATTGCTGAAAGTGGGTGACTGATCTGTCCCAAGTGACTTGCATTATTCTCCATGTTACCCTGGCTTTTAATCTATCTTCTTATGTCTGCACCAATTGCCCTATTCATGTTAACAGCTGTAACCATCTAATTCACAGTCACTTAAATCCTAAAATCCTCTGGTGCTTACCTAAGCCAATCAAAGAGATCTCAAGAGTTCAGAGACAGATGTCCTGGGAAATCATCAGGCATCAGCATCTGGTTAAACCAATTGAAAATCACAGCTGTTTTTAAAAAAATTTATTTTACTATTCCTTACCATTCTTCCCTATTTCTGACTATCAGGTCAATTCAAGCATCTAGTATCTCTTTTAAGCTGAAAAGAACTGCATTTGTATTTTTACTGTACTGTAATACGAATCCAGCATCTATTTAGCATATCCTTGTTAACAAAGGATTTACTTTGGATTTTTAAAAACAGTCTGAGTTGAGTTGCCTGTTAAATAGAATTCAAGCATACTTTTCATGAAAAAAGAACAAACTGTGAATGGCTGAGATGATAATGCAATACTAACAGATTGTTAGCTGAATTGGCTACTTCTATTTGGGTATTTAAAACCCAGACCTGATTCAGAATATCTTAAGTATACCTTCCTTTACAGATGCCTATTTGAGCTTCCAATTACCCTTGCAGGTTTTCTTATGAGTTCTGATGGAAATGAATTTAAGTGACAAAGGACAAGACTTTCCTAGTTATGGGCTTCCATTTATAAGTGTCTTCATTAGAGCTTTACTTGGCGCATGCCAGGGTGGATTTGATTTAAATCAAGCCGATTTAAATCATAATTTTTAAAGAGCAACTGTCATCTCTGTCCCACAGTAGCTCCTCCTGTGACCCACTGTTGACTCACCGACAGTCCCAATATTGCGGAATATATAGCCTCATGCTGCATAACTAAGTCCATTTCATGCTGAATAAAGTAATTATTAATGTATCTTAAATAGAAAACTATATTTAGATTTTTTACTCCAAAAGCATTTTATTAAAATAAATGTTAAAAATAAAAAAAATCTGATTTAAATAAAAAACCCTGATTTTTTTGATTTTTTTAAAAAAAATCATCAATTTTTATCCACCCTGGCACACACACATTGGGCACGTCCACAGTACATACAATCTTCTATCTTCTAGAACCATGGTGGCATAATGGTTAGAATGCAGTACTGCAGGCTAACTCTGCTGACATTGCCAGAAGTTTGATTCCTTCGATCTTGACTGGCTCAAGGTTGACTCAGTTTTCCATCCTTTCGAGGTTGGTAAAATGAGGACCCAGATTACTGGAGGAAATATGCTGACTCTGTAAACCACTTAAGAGAGGGCTGTAAAGCACTGTGAATTGGTATATAAGTCTAAGTGCTATTGCTATCTCAAATCCTCTGTAGTTTGAACTGGATCTGCTGCTTGTAATCCTTGATTCCCCAAAGATTCCTCTGAGCATCATGGTTGTAAAAAAAAAAGGCTAAATAAATGAATAGTGGAACTGAACCAGAAATAAATCTGCACTGCAGATTTAGGTGAAGTCCTGATTTCCGACATTCGAAGCTACTTCTGAACTAGTGCAGAGTTCTCTGAAAGCATCAATTAATGTCTTTTTGATGCCAGGACACTACTTTTGATTTAAGAGCGAACATTAGATTGATGTGTGTATGTAGGCATATGTGTTATTAATGTATGGTAGTTTTCTCTTTTTATTTTACTGTTTAATACTTATCTTTAAAAATGTTTAGGGGTCAGCAATTATTGAGCAGATTAACAATGCACACGCACGCAAATAACTTAGGTATCCTCTTTTGACCCAACTTCCCCTGCGTTACACAGCCTCAGCTGCTTTGGTGGACAGCGTTCACGCTCGATAGACCAGGCTAAGACGCTGCGAAACTGAACGGAGGATTTGCAATAGATCTTTCAAAGGGGATTCTGGGTTGTCACTTTGCAGCCTTGCTATTCTCGGCGCTCATCCGAGCGCTCCTGCACTGCACTTCGGCATCGTCCTCAACACAGGAGGGAGACAGAGGCCGTCTTTTGCAAAACGTTTCAAGCCGCCGGCTTGTGAGTCGCGGCCGCCAGTGGGCGCTCTCGCTTCAGTCGAGAAAGCCAGAAGGGCTACAACGATACAGTCCGCCTGAGCTTGACGAGCACTCTTTCCTTACTTACCACTCGGCCAGCAGCCCGCCTGAGGGCTCCGACTCTACTGCCGAAGGGTCGCCGTTCACCCGCCAAGAGGACACCCGCCAAGCCTCCAAGGAGCGTCCAGCTCCTCAGAGGGAAGCATTGGAACCAGGCGCGCCGCGACTTTCTCGACCTGCCGACCACTACCGGACTACTCCCCGACGGCTGCCTCATTCCTTCTTCACTTTCTCTGCGCCCGAAGGAGAAGGGCGCGTCTGTTCAGGGGCGCTCTTCGACTGGAACCGTTCCTGCCTAAGGGAGACACGGGCGCTGGGTTTTCTTATCCAATCCCTCGGACGCGAGGGCGGAACCTGCCCGCGCGAGGACCCCGGAGCGTGGAAACGCTCTCGGAAGCACCGCGCAGATCCCGAGCGTGAAGCCGAGACCCGACGCCAGTCCCGACTCGGCGGGGCCGTTTGGGATTTTTACACCTCGTTTAGCCAATAGGATCTGTTGGCGATGCGTCCAGAGCCTAACAAAGCATCCTAAGGGATCCACGACCTTCCGACGGGGACCCGCTTTCCATTTTCTCCCTCCGTTTCAGCTTCAGCCCAACTGATCATCCTCGCTCCCGCGTGGGAAGAAAAGACGCGATCCTGTCGAGCGTGGCTGTCTGGGAAGAGGGAGGCGAGAGGCCAGCCCTCTGGAGAAGTGCGGGCAGCCGGCCTCGGCTGAAGGAACACTTTCCTTTTGCCGGGAAAAAGCAGGCAGCGGGTCGGAGGGAGAGGAGCCCAAAGGCTCTCTCTGTGTTGAAAATTCGCCCGAGATGAAATAACAGAGCGTGGGGATGCCTCGGTGCGCGCTTGGACCTACGCGCACCCACTCCTGCGGAGTTTCTCGCCTTCCCTCGGAGGATCGGAGCGTCGCCGCTCTGTGAAAGGGCGGGAGGCAGCCCAGGCTGCTATTCTAATTTGTCTTTTCCTCTCCTGCCTGCTCTTTTGTGCGTTTTGTATGGTTGCGGTTGGGAAATTGGGTGAGCACATCGGTTCCTGCTCCCGAACTACCTTCTCCACTTTGCCTCCTGATTTATTTCCGAGCAATAGAAGTCTGCTCTCCTCAGAAGACTGAGAAACAACGGCAGCGATACTTTAATAATCGTTTAATAAGAAGTAACTCTCCCGCCATCTGAAGTAACCATCCTCCTCCTGCAACTATCTTTCACCCTTGACACCCCCTCGCTCCTCCTCGCCCCATGCCACTGGATGCTGAAGACGGATTGGGAATTTGTAAACGATGCAAGTCCGATAAGACCGGGACTTGCCGGGACGTGGAGCAGGTTCGCTTGGTAGTTCCTTAAAGAAGCGGGTCTGCAGGTAAGTAAGAAAAAGGGTCGCAAGCGGCGACTTCCTCCATCGACGCGCTGGTCTCGGGAGCAACCTCTCTCCCTATTCAGAGGCACAAGTTAAGGTGGAAAATTGTTTTTTTAATATCCAGTCACACTCTTTTTTCATAGGTTTTTTTAAAAAAAACAAAACCTCCAAGTGGTGAAAAGATAGGTGGGGCTGATCTTGTTAATGGTAAAGTGCTGCGGTTAAGCCATCCGTGGGGAATGCTTAAATTGGCGTAGTTATTCTGCAATCCTTGGTCTGGAATAGGGTGTGTATGGACGCTGCATAGGGACTGAGGGAAGGTGGACAAAGCTGTATCTCTCTCTGTTACCCCAGTAGATCCACTTTCTGAGCAATCACTACCCTTAAACTGGAAAATACATTGAAAGGAGCCCTCTAGATTTCAACATTGTTGGCAGGGCTGGGCAGGGGAAGCAGGACAAAGAATTTACAGAAACACAAGACTAGTGTTTGTTTGCAACAAAAATCAGTCAACACACTCTACCTTTATTAGTGTAGCACTGAAGGAGTTAAATATTCTATGGGTGACAAAAGCCTTCTTGCTAGGCATTGTGCATTGGCATTCTTGTGTTAGCCATTGTTCTGGATTTGTTAGTGCATGGGATGAATTTCTCTACAAGGCATGTTTAGTCTTGAAAGAGATCCACTTCTTCAGGAGTCAGTTGTGACACCTAACTGCTTCCCTACCACTACCCCATATTCAAGTGATTTCATTCTGGTTTGGTGTATATGAAAATTGAAATATATTTGAGAAAAGTGAAAGGAACTAGGAATTTGCTTTTGAATATTTTACTCTGTTAAAGTGGGGTTAAATTGGTTTGGAAGATGAACTCTGCAATTTTATTCTGAGTTGCATTAATGTCTGGAAGTAAGTATTGTTTTTTTTAATAAAATAAAATTTAATTTGTATTAATTAGCCCATTTGGACTTGATAATATGTATTGACTATATATGTCAAATCTTTTTTTGAAAATCTGACCCTACCTGTTTCTTATTATTTGAGCCTTCATTTTTCTTTCCCTACTTGCTATATATATGCAGGTGGACTGTCTGTGAGAAAGATTAATTTCTTCAGTAACTCCTTTCATAATGAGCAAGAGTGATAACTTCCAAGCCTCATATATCCTGAGATTTTAATTTTGTTTGGATACCAGCTACTTTCTTAGATGGCTTAAATGAGAGGTTGAAGTGTCCAGGAATTGTTTTAGGAATGTATCTGTGAAAAATAAAAATGTTTATGAAGTATAATGCTTACAACTTAAGTTCTTCTTGTGTAAATGTTGTCCAGATTGCGCTATATTTTGCTCATTTTAATGTGTCGACTAAGTAACAGTATAGTATAGTATAGTATAGTATAGTATAGTATAGTATAGTATAGTATAGTATAGTATAGTATAGTAGTACAGTATAGTATAGAGTGTAGTGGAGTATGGTACTATGGAGTATGGTACTATGGTACAGTATAGTAAGGTATTGTATAATATAGATTGTGATTTTCTTTTTTGCTGGATTACTTTTCTGAATTCAATCAATAGTGAGGCTATTCCCTATCTTAACAAAAGCAAGAGTTGTGAAATACTTCCTTCCTTGTGTAGCTATGGATCTTAAGATTGTAATTAAAGGATCCTGCTGGTTTCCGCACTTGAAAGATGTATAGTGATGTGTTTCCTTTTCAATTATGTTGTCCCTCTTTTTAATCAATTTGATAATTGATGGGTGCACTTATATATTCAGTGTTTACTTATACTTATTTCTACTTATATATTTCAAGCAATAAAGAGTCCACCAGTTGAAATATTTGTAATATTTTGGTCTCCAGTCATTACTTTCATCCAAAAACTAGGAACAGTATTTTGTTTGCAGCGCAGAGTTCATTTAAATTATCTGATCTTTGAGTTTTATCATCTAGCTTCAGATACAGGCATCTGAATGTTACCTTCTTTGAAAATGATTTTCTTAGTCAATCAAACTAATTAAAAAAAAACAATTTTCCAATTTTATATTGTATTCAAAGCATTGACTTTGAATTAAGGCCTTTTTATCTTAACAAAGTATATTTGCTTGTACATACATATAAAATTAAGCTGCCAAAATTCTTTTCAACCATCAGAACAGACTACTATGCAGATTGCTGAATACTATGTCTTAGTAATAAAAGAACAGTATTTAAACTTTTTTTTAAAAAAAAGGTTATTAGTATTAGTATTTCTAGTTGGTTCTTTACTAGTTTTATGTTCACAGTTATTTATCAAGTGATTTTGCAACTGAGAGTATAGGGAATTGAAAAATGTAAATATTTCAAAGTTCTTCGTTCCACAGTTTTCAAATCCCCTTGTTTTACAAAGCCTAATTTTGATACTTTTTTTGGAACAAAATGCTAATTTCCAAATTCTTCAGATTTCTTCATTAAGCAACTTGTTTTTTAAAAACGCATTTGGAGACAGGAAGAAAAGGAAAAATGGATTTGAGGTAAGTCATTAAGTTGCTTGCTCAGAGTTTAGATGGAATAAGGGAAGCAATATAGTCATTCAAATTAGGCTCTACCTAGTTCTTTAAATTGCATCCAGAATAGCTTCTAGGGCTACTGAAGTGATAATTGTTGTCATTATGTGAATATGAACTATTTCTATAGCAATGGCAAGTTGTGGCTAATTAAATGTATGTTAGATAGAACATGATTTCCAGATACAGAATTCTGCAGAGCTCTTTTTCTCTCACATCGAGGTACACAAAATATGGCTTGTAACTGAGGTGCCATCACAGACCATATGAGTAGTCAACAGCATTTGAGAAGCATATCTAAATAGTCTGGTGTGAAAGATATTTAAGAAGTTTAAAGATACTTAAGATCTCTAAAAGAAAAGGTGCTCAAACTCTGAAATACCATAACTTTCTGATAAAAGTAATTGTGTAACCGCCTACAGATAAAGCAAATTAGTTCATTGGATTATTAGTGCTCAAAAGTAGAATTTAAACATGTAATATGTGACATTTTAGAAAGTTTCAATCCTTTTTTACATGACTTGTGATGCTGAAAATAAGGATAGCACCAGTTGCTGGCATTTTGCCTCTAGCAGGAGAGAAGTTACCAGTGGAGCTGCAAATTGTATGCAGGAGAGTTTCCACTGGCTCATGGACTGGCAAGTAGATCTTTAACTTGGCTATGAGCTGGAGCCCTTGGACTGTGTGTAACTCTGTAATAGTTAAAGCTGTGTAATTGGCATTGGATGAACATGTACAGAAGCTTTTTATCAAATCAATCCACTAATCTGTTTACTTGAGTATTATCTGGTCTGACCAGCCATAGACTGATAGATGTAATGGAGGTACATCTTTTGTTGTTGTTGTTGTTGTTGTTGTTTACTTACACTCTTAGACTAGAAGTATTATAACTATTAGTCTTATCTGGGCCTCATATTAGAGGCCTCAATAACTCCCCCAAATTTTGTGGGGGGTGTTATAGCCTTTTCTTATAAGTTTTTATATTTGTTACTCACCACTAGAAGGCACTATATGACCAGCTTTGTCCTTGGAGTAGAATTCCTCTGGCATAAGTATGCTATCTATGCCTGATGAATCCCAATACAAGATAACACTGATTGCACAGTGACTCCTATGGTTTTAATTTTTTTATTTAGTGTATGGCACTCCTAGTGGTCAGTGGCAAACATAGCATACAACAGTGGTAGGCAAACTTGGCTCTTTCACATCCTGTGGACTTCAACTCCCAGAATTCCTAAGACAGTGAAGTGAAACT
>JANHZT010006446.1:87489-98605 GCA_032468215.1 Stegonotus admiraltiensis
GCCTACTGCCACCGACAGCCTCCCACCGACCCGTGCGCTCCCACAGAGAGGGCCTCCTCAGGGTGCCATCGGCCAAAGAATGTAGACTGGTGGCCCCCAGGGTGAGGGCCTTTTCTGTGGGGGCACCTGCCCTCTGGAATCAACTGCCTCCAGAGATACAAAGAATCCCAGACCTCGGTGCCTTCCGCCGTGCCCTTAAGACCTTGTTTTTTCAACAAGCCGGGCTGGCTTAACATATCTTTTTAATTGTTTTTAATAAGTCTGTTATTGTTTTAATCAATGGGGTCAAATGTATATATATCTTTTAAACTGTATTTTAATGTTTGTATTTATGTTTTTATTCTGGCTGTGCAGTGCCCTGAGTCCTTTGGGAGAAGGGCGGTATATAAATTCATTCATTCATTCATTCATTCATTCATTCATTCATTCATTCATTCATAAATAAAGAGTACTTCTACGTTTAAGGAGGTTTTTTCCAGCAAAGTCTGGTATCAGCTTTACTAGTTGACCAGACAGAAAACAAGATCAGATGAGTAATTTTATTATATTGTAAGGCTACATTAACAGAATATTGCATTCTGAAAGTACAATTTTCCCCATCTCTTTATAACTAGGAAATTAGAAAGAGCGTCTTCTGAGCATCTTTTCCCACTGATTGTTCAGCTATGGATTATACTGTCTCTTAGTTGATCATTTCCTAGGCAGCATCTCTGGGCCCAGTCTCCCAATGTCATTTCCACATACCATTACATCTCTATTAAGTCACAAGGGCACATCCACATTTAAGGAAGCATTGACCACTCATTTAACTATGGAAACAGTCCAAATTTGTGGACCAGAAAATGCAGTGGTTGAGCAAACTAGTGGTAGATATAATCCCACTTCACTCTTTGGTCACATTCTCGAGATCTATATGCTATAAATGATTCATATGAACCTTACAAATTGATGGAAGAGATGCTGTACTGTGCTGTGTTGATGTAATGGAAGCTGAAATAAGCTTCCATCATTGCTTATTGCTTATTGTTATTGCTGAAATAACACCAAATAATTCTTTGGTGTTTTCATTAACATAGTATTTCAAATGAACTTGAAGAAAGGCCTGACTCCATGTACAGCTGATTAGTCATGAGAATTCCTACATATGTACTCTGTCTTTCTGCTTCTTAGCTTCCTGATAAATCAAGGTGCAAATGAGTTCTAGTGGAAGGAAGAGGACCAGTGGTGCGATTCCAATTTTTCCCCTTCTGGTTCTGTGGGCATGGATTGGTGGGTGTAGCTTGGTGGGGTCATGTGACTGAGTGGGCATGGCCAACTTGACGTCACTCTCAGCAAGGTGGGGCAGCACCACCCCACCAAGCCATGCCCACCAAGCCACGCCCACAGAACAGACAGAAAAGTTCGGCCAAGTCTTCTAGAATTCAACCTGGCCGCTTCTCGCCTCCTCATGTTTTCTCTGTGTGTATGACTCTGAGAACGGCTCATACACACAGAGCAAACATGAGAAGGAGGCGAGAAGCAGCCTTGTGTTGAATGCTGCGGCAGAGAAAAGTTGAACTTTTCTCCTCCCTTCACAGCAGAGCTGCTCTTTTTATGGCCCCCTCTGGCCCCCTCCCTCCCAGGTGTCGAAGTACCTTAAAGGGACAGACTGCAGCGGCTGCCTTCTGAGCAGCTCCACTGTGAATGCAGGGAAAAAAGTTTGGATTCTTTCTGCACAGCATTTAACTTGGCTGCTTCTCACCTCCTTCTCATGTTTGCTCTGTGTGTATGAGCCTGAGAAGGTGGTGAGAAGCAGCCACGTTGAATGCTGCGGCAGAGAGAAGCTGAACTTTTCTCCCTCCCTTCACAGTGGAGCTGCTCAGAAGGCAGCCAAAAATGACTGCCAGTGGCTGGAGGCTTCTTGATGCAAAAGGCAGCTAAGTCTTGCTATGTCCCCCCCAAGACACATAGGTAGGTAAGTGAGGTGGAGGGTGAGCAGGTGGCGAATGCGTGGTGGTTCTGGGGCAAAGCCAGAGCTGGGGAATGGCACATTCCCCGACCCAGCTGAGGCAGGTGGCTAGCAGGCAGTGGTTCTGGGGCAAGGCTGGAGCTGGAGAATGGCCCATTTCCCAACCCGGGCAAGGCAGGTGGTGGCTCCAGGGCCTTGGGGAATGGCATGTCCCTAGGCCCCAGCCCCCAACTCAAGGGAAAGGGTGAGTGGGCAGCATGCATTACTTACCTTTGGTGAGCTGAGCAGAGCAGGTGAGGTTAGGTGACTGGCAAGGCAAGTAACTGGGCCACGTGATGAAGTGAAGGAAGCATATAGGGCTGGGATGGGCGAGGTGAGTGTTGAGTGGGTGAGAGGGACACGTGAGCGTTAAGTGGGTGAGTGTTGATTGGGCGGGCGGAGCGAGCAAGTGGTGACTGGGTGGGGGCGGGGCCAGCCCGAGGTCGCTACGGTTTGGCGACCCAGGCCACATTTTTCTTACCGGTTCACCTGAACCGGTGCAAACTGGCTGAAGGGCACTTAGGCATTTCCATGTTGCACAGATCAACCAGATGTCTTGCAGTATGACAGAGGGTGACAGAGGGAATGGAAAATTCCTCACATTAAAAAATCCATCCAGATCTATTAGTCAATGTTAGTTGTTCTTCCACTCCAGCAGTGATCTTTGGCATTTATTAGACCAGAAGATGATATATTGATAAACAGGAAATACAAAGTTTCTATGCTTTTAGAACACCAAGACCAACTGGACAAAATATCTAGCCAAGCATGTGTCCTGCTGTATGCTTGAGGCCAGATACTAATTAGGAAAACCCTATTATCATAATGGGAGATAAGAAATCTAGGTAGTCTTGTGCTATGCCATAAATCACCTTAACCTGCTCAGTGAGAAAGACTGTTGCGCTGCAGGTTGGTATATTAGGAGGTTCTTGTGGTGCTATATAGCCATCTTAATGCAGCAGCATATATTCAAAATTAGTAGCCTGTTGGTTTGAGCTCCTAGTCATAGATAAATTTAATTTGGCTGTAGTTCACAAATGTTTATGTCACAATTCATTCGTTTTCAAGGAGCGACCACATGACTTTTGCTGCGATAACATTACATGGATACCCTTCTGGAATTAATTAGAATATTATGTTTTCCTGTACCCTATTACATTAACATTCTGCCATTAAACTGAAACCTGAGTTTACAAAATAACAGTGTTATGGCTTTAATTTCTGTGATTGTCTATTTGTGCAAATATCTTAGCAATTATATTTTAATGCACTTTGTTATCAGTTGTACCAACTAATTAGTATTCTCAATGAAATGTATCGTAAAATATATTTGTAAGATAGGTATTACTCTGCTTTTTAAGACAGTTGTAAAGCAGTCAATTAAGTTTTAGGATTCTCATATGCTGCCAAATTGGCGTTCTTACAGAAAATAAAACAATTGGCTCAGAGCTCAGAATTTGCTTCTTGTATTAAATGAGAAATTCTTTCTCTTTTTGTATGCTTTATGTCCTGAAAACAGACAGGGTTTTTTTTGAAACAGAACTATATTGTTCCCCAAGCTTTGTATCCAATTATATGACACATAATTCAAATAAAATAGTTTTATATTTCCTTTGTATAGAATGAGATTAAATATGACACTTATCTGAAACAGCTGATATTAAGTATGTAAAGTTTCCCATAACTTTTTCCAATGTTAACATATTAAAGTATTTTCACATTTAAAAAGTGCAATTTATTCCTGCTGCTGATTCAGTTCTTCAATTTGTATCCTATGTCCATGTAATATTGCAGAAGAGTTCTAGTAACAAGGCATTACTAAGGCATCTCTTACTGCATTATGAACAAGATTGCAGTTATGATCTGCAACAGTTATCATTTCAGTGATGCCCCCACTGTAGAGCCTCATTTTTCAGTCATGGACATGGTCTTTTCTTGCTTTGCTCCCTAGCAATGGGCTACTGTTTCTTAGGAATTACATTTAGCTCTTGTCTCAGAGCATTAAGAATACACTTTTTTTGTCCCATGATTATGGATTTAGTATTAATTTTAGTTTCATATTTTAACTTTTTATATTCTGATTTTGTTTATAAAAGTTGTTGTGAATACAGCGCAGATTTGGAAGACAAGATATAAATGAAATAAAAAAGAGAAGAAAATTGTATTGAATGCAATTTGACATCATTTGCTTATTTCAAGAAGTATCAAAACCACTATTAGAATCAATTGCTTGTTACTGTTTAAAAATAAGTGGATATGGATTGGGGAGAAAATAATTGCATAATGTGGGTAAATGCTACACAGCATGGTCAATTTGTACTCTCTTTACAATAAAAATGAAGTATGAATTACGGCTATATTTTAAACAGTGATGTTTAGAAAGCTAAGAATTATGTTGAAGTAGTTTTCAACTACTAACAACACACAAATTTTCTCCATAATGATCTATCCCTAAACTGATATCCCATATCTTTCAAATGTGCAGTTATTGCCCTTGTAATTGAGTCCATCCATCTTGCTGCTGCATATCCTCTTCTCTTTACTTCCGCTTTTCCCCACATCAGAGACTTTTCTATATCTTTGCATAATGTGTATAAATTATGCAGTCTTGTTTAAAATATCATTTCTGCCATTAATTCACTGGTTTGCTTTTGAAGTTCATTTACTAAATTTTAGATTCAGGTTTTCCATCTGCAGAAGATAAATATTAATATATTGTTCTTTCTCACAGCATTTCTATAAATTTCTCACAGCATTTCTATAAATTAACTAGAAAATATTTTTATAAATAATTTTATTTTCTTAACACCATTTCCCCTGAAAATAAGACCTACCCCAAAAGTAAACCCTGGCATGTTTTTACACATGCACCTAATATAACCCCTACCCACAAAATAAGCCCTGCTTAAGAGGCTGCGCAACCACTTGCCCACCCATTCCATCTGCTTGCTTCTGGTGCCACAGACAAGAGGCGATGGGACTGCCCCACACGCCCTGTACTGGCTTACCTTAATGCCCCTGAGCCAGGTCACCTATGCCCCAACAACTGCCTCGTTTTGCAGCAGCGGCTCCATCAGTCCCATCCAGCAGGACCCTGCATGGCCGCTGGCCAACTTCTTCTGCTTGCTCATGGCCACAGTGGAGCAGGAGGCTGAGCGATGGGCTGGTGCTGTGGTCATGAGGTAGTGGTGGAGCTGCCCCATGTGCCCTGCACCGGCTTACCTCAGGGCCCCTGCAGCGAGGCCAGGCCCTGACAACTGCCTTGCTGTGGCAGCACCTACAGCCATGTGCAACAGGGGCCCATGTGGCTGCTGGCCCACTTCTACTTGCTCATGGCTGCAATGGAGCAGGAGGCCGAGGGTGTGCTGGTGCCACAGCCACGAGGCAAGACAGGTATCAGAGCTTGGTTGGCCTGGATGCGGGGGCCCTAAAGTAAGCTGATGCGGAGTGCATGGGGCAACTCTACCACCACCCCACCTTGTGGCCACAGCACTGGCGCATTGCTTGGCCTCTTCTTCCATTGTGGCCGTGAGCAAGCAGAAGAAGTGGGCCAGCAGCCATGCAGAGTCCTGCTGGATGGGGCTGATGGAGCTGCTGCTGCAAAGCAAGGCAATTGTTGGGGCGTAGGTGGCCTGGCTTTGGGGGCATTGAAGCAAGCCGGGGTACTTCCATTTATCCTGCCATGCGGCAATGGCGACCCTAATGTGCCGTGCGGCCTGCCACACCATGAGCAAGCAGAAGAAGTGGGCCTCCTGTACATGGAAATAAGACGCACCTGAAAATAAGCCCTAATGCTTATTATGGGGCCCAAAAGAAAATAAGATCTGGTCTTATTTTGGGGGAAACATGAGTACTAAAATAACACTGTTCTGTGTTCTCATAAGATCCAGCCATTTTGAATCTGGTACTCTGCTAATATGATAAAGTTGCTGGCCCAATTTATTTGAAGAGTGCCATTTATTATTATTATTAAATTTATTTGTGGCCCATCTTATGGTTTGAGGTGACTCTGCATCGCATTTAGAATCTGCTGATGTATAATCCCCATAATAAGTTTGTATTATCATCAATGCCTGTCCAAAAGAGAATTTTTAAATGTTTTTTAAAAATACAGCAGAGATTAGGATTATCAACTCATTTGAGAGTATATCCTAGAGAAGAGCAACTACACCAAAGATTCAACCTGTTTGCAAAATAAGAGCATAACAAAGGTGAAAAAAGTCCACAGATCATCTTGACCAGCTATGAGGGACAGAGGAATCATTTAGAACAGACATGTCAAGCACAAGGCCCGCATGGATCCAGATTTGGCCTGTGGAGCCACCCTGGAGATGTTGAGGGACTGGTCCCTGCCACCCTGACCACAGCCCACCCCAGCCGGATGCCTCCTAGTGCATGCACAGGAGGCAGCAAGTGCGTGGGAAGTAGTGGCATCCAGCAGCAGCAGCCCACCAGCTCCTCGGCTGGCACACTCTGGGGCTCCTCAGCCCACACAGCACAGGTGGGGGCGGGACACTACAACCACTGGGCCGGCCCTCCAAGCAGCAGGTGAAGGCAGAGACATGGTGGGGGAGGGACATGATACGGCCTGCTGGATGCACCGGGCGGCCTCATGGCCACCTGCCCAGTTCTAGCTGTAGCGGCTGCAGGCAAGCAAAGAGAGATGGTGGGTTTGCGGTGAGGCAGCCCAGCCAGTTGCTGTCACCGCCATGCTGTGGTCCCTGCGTGTTTGGTCCCCACTGTCCAACCTCATCCTCCAGCGAGCCTGCTCCCTGCCCTTCCCATTCACTGGGGCCATTCGGGTTGGTTGAGTGGTCTGCAGGCTCGCTAGAGGACAAGATTGGACAGCGGGGGCCAAGCATGCAGGGGCCATGGCATGGCAGTGACAGTGACTGGCTGGGCTGCCTCACCGCAATGCCACCATCTGTCTTTGCTTGCCTGTAGCCACTACAGCTGGAACTGAACTAGATCTGACTTCCTGTTAAAGAGATTAACTTCCTTGTTGTATTTGGCAAGTAACTGAGAAAATATTTGTAGATGTTTGAAATGCAGAAAAACATATTTGGAAAAAAATTCATTTTGTGTATTTTTTCCCTCTAGGATGAATAAAAGATACTTGCAGAAAGCAACAAAAGGAAAACTGCTAATAATAATATTTGTTGTAACACTGTGGGGGAAAATAGCATCTGGGGCAAATCACAACAAAGGTAAGAGGCAACATTCTATGGTATCAATGTGGAAAGACGAAGTGATTTAAAGCAGTGTTTCTCAACCTCAGTAGTTTAGTTATGTGTCGATTTCAACTCCCAGAATTCTACAGCAAGCATGCTAATCTAAGGGAAGAAGGAGGAAGGATGGATAGATGGATGGATGGATGGACCAACCCATGGATAATCAGATGCTTTTTTTAAAAAAATAAATTGTTTGCTTGTGGTTTGGTCAGGATAGAAATCACACTTGAATTTTTTTTTGTACAAGTTTACTTCAATTTTCTACAAATTATCCATGAAGACATTTTTATATCAGGATTTCATGAATTTCTCATTATATCTCAGTTTTTGTCCTTTTCATTTGAAGTTGGTGTACTTTATAAATTAAATAGGCTTATGTAAAAGTTTTTATTCATAAAATATCCTTTTTCAAAGAGCACCTGGAAGAGCTATAAATGAGTTCAAGAAAAACCTCAGGGAATACATTCTGTTCTGAAGTGTTCCAATGATTCTGCAGGTACACAGTGTAAAAATAAATCTGCTTTCTTGGTAATCTATGAGAGAGTTCTGTTTAAACATACATAGAATATGGATTTTTTGGCTTTTTCATAATCTATTCATTTTTTATTAGATCCTCTCTTCAGGGAACAATATCTTTTGATTTATAAATGAATAGAAGGAAGCTCTAAGCAAAAATACATAAGGGTGCTAATTTTAATGCTATGCTTCTGAAATTGTATATATCATAATATATCCATATGTTTGCATATTTCAGCTTTTTTAGATTACATAACTCACAATGGTTTTCTTATTTTTGCAAATAAAAGGAGGAGAGGATTTGATAGAAGTAAAGATATAATCATAGAAGACATAGTAAATTCATGTTTTTGTTTTTCTTATTTCACTATATCCTGCAACACAGGAAAGAAGGCAATTTTGCTTTGATTTTATTTCTAGAAAATAGTTTATTAAGGTGAATTGCTTGCCCATTCTGTTATCAATTATTTGATAAGCTCTTGAACTATTGCAAAATACCTATTTATCTTTATTTATTTTAGATAGTTTACAAAGCTGCCCAACTTGCAGTAATAATGCTGGGTGGCTTACATATGGCTAAAAGCATAAAAACAAAGAAATCAAAACCAAAATTCACAAATACTTGAAAAAAACAACGGTGACTACTACAGTATTCACATTCAAATTATATAAATTTTGGGTGGACTAAGTTGTTTGACCAATTGAAAAAATAAATGCCAATTTAACAATAAAGAAAGATAGAAAATGTTAGACGTAAAGTCAGACATATTTTGTATCTGCTCTACTAAGGCCCTGTAACAAAACTAATGTATTTTTAAATTTAAAGTATGTTTTATAATGTTGCTAATAATGTCAGATAAGTTCTTTAAGAAAAAAATATTTTTGAAACACCAAATTTTTTTGTACATCAGTGAATCTCTGACAAATATACAGCGTAATTGTTGCCTCAGTATAGCCTTCCCCATTTCATGCATTTTGGATGTGTTAGGATTAGAACTGTAGGCACATGGAATTGTCAATATAATCACCAGCTTGAAAAATTTATCAGGTAGGGATTTTCTTACTACATAAAGTTTAAAAAAAACTTTTGGAAAAAAAACTTTTACTTATTTCTATATTTAAAAATGATAGTTATTGGCTACTATTATAGGGACAGTAAAAAAGACCAAAATGTTTATGGTCTTTGTCAGAAAGACCTGTAAATATGGTAGTGACACACGATTAGACTGACCCTTTGCCAGCTTTTTCCAAAGCAAAACTGTAGCAGCAAGGAGAAATAGATTTTACTGTAATTTGTTTCCTTTAACATTTTTTTTCTCACTTTCATACTTTGGATTTGATTTGTTGGCCACCATTGCATTTAAATTTGTAAAAGAAATAGTTTGAAAAGCTAAGATTGCGACTGCGGACATATCAGCATAGACTGTTTAATCTGTTTCTGTCTTGTGCTCATAGCAGTTTATTTAAACTGGTTTAAGAAAAAAAACATGCTTGGACTGGTAACACTTTGAAAGAAGTTTGCAACATTCTGTTGACTTCCTGGCTATCATACCCCATTTAGCAGCTCACTTTTGGCAAAAACATTTTTGAAGCTTACTATTTTTTCCTCTGTCTAATTTTATCTATCTAGCTGAGTATGTTTTTTTAGATGGAAGGTTCCATTATTTGATTTTCATTGTTACCTCAAATATATTGGTAAAAAAATGAAATAGTGGACTCTGCATTTTTTTTTAATTCCAGAAAAGACTTCAGATAGCTAGATGAAGGAAATATCAACATTTTCTTCTTGTGCCATATCCATCATTGAACGTAGGCAATCATGTTGGTAATCCTATTTTTATCAGCACCCGCACAAAAAAGTTCTGCTGAGTTTTGTCCAAACCAGTCCCTTAGATTTTGAATGATGTTCTTCTGCCTGGACCTCGTTTGCCTTCAATCTTTCCTTGGAGGATTAAGTAAAGTATGCCGTATTTTTCTGGGTGTCGCATCACATGTCTGAAATATTCTAACTTTTGCTTTTTAATGGTTTTGATGATTGACTTGGCTTTCCCAGGCGGCTTATCACCTCCTCATTTCTGATTTTGTCAACCCAGTTTATATGTAACAGCTGTCTGTAAATCCACATTTCAAATGCTCCTAGTCTCTTCAAGTGGCTTTCTGTTAGAGACCAAATCTCTACTCCGTAGAGCAGGATAGAAAAGATCTGACAAGCCTCATTTTTAGTTTTAGACTTATGTTGCGACTGCAGAAGACCCTTTTCATTTTGAAGAATGCTGTTCGACATATCTGCTGAATTTTGGAACAACCTCTTAAATTCTAGACAAAGTTTTTACCCACTGTTCTATTTTAATGCTGAGGGTAAAGGTAGGAAATTTTAGGTGTTTTTTAGGTTTCTGAGCAACTTTTGCCTTGGTTAAGGGCTGTTCCCTCCTTTATAAAGTAGCTAATTGATTTTTGGGAATTATTTGTAAGGAAGAAAAATGTTCCAGAAAAGAGCACTTCAGACAACCTAACCTTTCTTGCCACAGTTGTTAAGTGAATCACTGCAGTTAAGTTAGTGACATGTTAAGTGAATTTAACTTTTGCCACTGACTGCTTGTCAGAAGTTGCAAAAAGTGATCACATGACCCTAGGACACTTCAACTGTCATAAATATGAGTCAGTTGCCAAGCATTCAAATTTTGATCACATGTCCATGGGAATGCTGCAATGATTATAATTGTAATAAACAGTCACTTTTTTCAGTGCCCTTGTAACTTTGAATGGTCACTAAATGAAGTATTGTAGGTCAATGACTACCTGTAATCGATACATTTATAGATTTTATACATCTTTCTAATTCTTCTTCTTTACCTGAAGTACATTCTTATTGTCA
This sequence comes from Stegonotus admiraltiensis, assembly GCA_032468215.1. Lineage (NCBI taxonomy): Eukaryota > Metazoa > Chordata > Lepidosauria > Squamata > Colubridae > Stegonotus > Stegonotus admiraltiensis. The sequence continues at coordinate 98,099 of JANHZT010006446.1, forward strand.
GAATTCCATTCCATTCCATTCATACAGCATTTAGCTGTAATGTGGTTTGCTTTATTTGGGTATAACATTTTAGCAATCAAGCTATATTATTTTATAAAGTAAGCTTTATGGCTGTCTAGATGATATAGTAAGAAGGATAGTAAAATGCTGCTTATCACCTGTAAAGTCTTTAATTATATAGTGGGGTGTCCTATCTCCCATGGTTTCTGCCCATCCTTACTGGTACTGGGAAGAATTGATTAATTTTGGATCCCTTCAATCAAATAATGCCCATCTATATATTGTGGTTCCTGCTCTGCAGTGTGATACCTATGAAAGATCTGTCTTCCTCCTGCTCTAATGTTTTTTCAGATGCCCTTAAAACCTGGCTGTTCCCAGGTCTTGAAGTAGGGTGTTTGTGAAGCACTGTAAGTGATGTTTTTGTTAGAAGTAATAGGTTTGTCTGACCGCACAAGATTTTTTTGCTATTTTTTTTTTATTAACAAGTTTTATAAGAAATACAAACAT
>JANHZT010006448.1:0-15247 GCA_032468215.1 Stegonotus admiraltiensis
ATTGCTTATTAGTAACCTATGACTATCACTAAGTGTTGTATCTTATGATTCTTGATGAATGTATTTTTTTCTTTTTTCTTTCCTTTTATGTACACTGAGAGCATATGCACCAAAGACAAATTCCTCGTGTGTCCAATCATACTTTGCCAATAAATAATTCTATTCTATTCTATTCTATTCTATTCTATTCTATTCTATTCTATTCTAAATATTTACATTTACCATAACTCATAACAGAGTAACTCATAATAGCAATAGCTATTATTTTACTGACCTCAGAAGGATGGAAAGCTGAGTCAACCATGAGCCTAGTGAGATTCAAACTGCCAAATTGTTGACAATCGGCAGTGCCTGCAGTCCTGCATTCTAACCACTGCTCCACCATGGCTCATAACAATTCATATATGACAATTCTTAGCTAAACGGTTTCAGGATGTGAATATATGTTTTATTTTTACAGGAGAAGTCCTCTTAGGGGTCATTGTCCTGATCCTTGAGATATTCTTCTTTAAGATGCAAGTCTTGGAAGTAAGAAATTATTCTTATCCATTACTTTGTGAACAATACAGGTTGGGCCCAATCACTTAAACATCATAACAGATTTGGGTTAGGATATACATTTCCGATTGCTGACATTTAATATTTCTTTACTAAGAAAGAAATGATTTTCAATTTTTCAAGTGCTTAGAGCACTTTATACCAAATAGTTCATTTAGTAGAGTTAGTAAAATGAAATTCAACTGAGAATTTTCTTACAGGCCCATCTGTAGGGGTCACAGTTTCTGGCCATCTCCAGTAGTGAAGAGCCTGCAAAACAAAATATATGAGTTTTGTCCCAATTTGTGTTTGTTGGGTATAAGATCAGGCTAAAGCTGACATACTTGAAGATGAAGCAAACAAGGAAACGGGGTGGCCAAGAAAAGCTCTTTTAGGGAAAATAGTTAAGATGGAACAAAGTTGTTAAAGAAACAAAGGAAAAAATGTCACCTGAACCAGACAAAAGAAGTTGAACTTGAGCACATAAGAAACCCCTTCACAAATCCTACGAACAGATACCAGACTTTTAAATCAACAGAGCAATGACTTTTGGGGATAAAAGGGGTCCCAAAGCCTGCCTACTCTGGGAGTCATCTTTGAATCTGGACTTAGTGACTTCCATCTCTCTGGTTAGTGTCTGCCAGCCTAAGACATGGGTAGGTGTGGATGAGTGCGTGTGCTCCACCCCAACAACCTAGCCAATGATAATGGGTGATACAATGGAATTCTCAGAGCTTGGAAAAGAGGACAGATGTTTCCAAAATATTGAAGAATATGAAGAGATGGGACATTCCTTTAATAGCTATAAACAGATAGCACCATGTCTGCCCTGCCCTCAAACTACCAAGATTATGTAACCTAATTCATATTTTCCCTCGCAATACACCTGATTAATTAACCTGTCACAATCAAGCTTTCTTCTGCTTGGGGCTTTACAGATGCCAGAAATGAAAAAACGAATGAGTGTGTTATTTTTTAAAGTTATTTAAAACATAGTGGGGTTTGTATTTTTAGTATTATTATTGCAACATGACAAGCAAAACTGCTGGAAGTGGAGATATGTCCATTTTGGAAACTCCTCATTTTCCTGCTAGTCTTACATATCCTCTAATGAATGTTGTTCCTGCAGAAAATACTGAAAAATAGTTGTGTCCTGTTAAATTACATGGAGACATGGCCAGGCCACTTGGACTCTCAAGTATCATCTCAAAATGGCAAATGTATCTTTCAACACCTGACATAAAAGTGGGCTAGCTCTTAACCAAGAAAACTTGTTTGTCATTGTTCATCTTTAATTATATGCCATCCAATAGGGGCTGTGGTGGCTCATGTGGTTTTAGGACACCGAATCAGAAGGCCATTGAGAGGATGACCGCTCAGCAGTTCTAAACCCGGGAACGGGAACCGCATAACAGAATGAGTTCCCTCATCAATTTGACCCAGCTCCTGCCTGCCTAGCAGTTTGAAAGCATGCAAATGCAAGTAGATAAATAGGCACCACTTTGGTGAGAAAATACCTGGGGGACATGAAAGAAGTCCCCTCAGGCATCCACTGGCCAATGGTGATGTCATTAGCTAATCCTTCCAATAGGGAAGAACCTTGTGCTTTCAACATGAATGTAGTAGGTAGTATCCAAGAATTACTTTCTGCTTGAAGTGAGGGACAAGGTGTTGCCCTCTCAGGATCCTAGAGAAATACATTCACCTGACTTAATGCTCAAGACTGCTAGTGGGATCACTTCTTCAGTTGTCACTGAGGGCAGCAGGCAAGTTTAGAGAATTCAGGGGATAACTCGCAACATGCTAAAGTTTGATTTGCAGTTTGCTGCTGAGGGCCATGCAATATGGACTTTGTAATACTTAAAATATAGGTTTTGTAAATAATATTATTGCACCAGTTAGCTAACATGAGTTTTCTTGTATTTTAATTTACCTTATTTTCCTTCTTTTAAATGTATTGCTTACAATTTGCCATAAGCCTGAACCGTCTAGAACAGGGATGTCAAACTTGATTTCATTGAGGGCCACATCAGGGTTGTGTTTGATTTGGGGGGTGGGGGGGTGGCCAGGGTGAGCATGGCCAGTGTGACATCACTCATGTTGGGGGTACCTGTGGTGACCTGAGCGCTCTGCCAGCAAAAATGGGCTTCCAAGCTCCATTTTGGGCTGAAACGGCCTCCTGCAACCCTCTGCCAGCAAAAACGGAATTCACAAGGGCCCTCCCAAGCTCCGTTTTTGCTGGCGCCACAGGCCAGTCGTTCGCTGTTTCCAGGGTGGCCCCGTGGGCCAGATCTAAGCACTCTGCAGGCCAGATCCAGCCCCCGGGCCTAGAGTTAGACACCCCTGTTCTAGAAGAATGTAAAAAGCATTTCTTTTAGAAACTAGGACTGGCCAAAGTATGTGATACAAGTATATGAGTCCAGAGCTGGGAAAGCCATGTGAATGTATCCCATCAATATCTCATCTGATGTTTTTCCCTTGGAAATCTTTCTTTTACTTTTACTCAGAATACAACACTCTTTTCTATTCTTACACTTACATATTATTGAATGTCTAATTTTTCATGATGTAACTAGAGAGATTATTTTTCTTAACCCAATCAACTTTTACTTTGAAATGTCTTTATTCTGCAAACTATAAAAAGAAATGTAAGTCTATGTTCTAGGTTCTCTAGTTAAGAGAATCCTCTTTATCTTGGAATATTTCTAAATAAATCATAAATTAATAGATCTTCCTGTCCCAGTAGCTTAATTGGGATTGAGCACACCAAGGCACAAATACAGAGCCATATTTGGACATCACCGACTCTTCTTGTTTCTGATCATCTTATCTCCTGAGGTTCTTGCATCACCTTGTCTACATGTTAGGGTTATGATAATTTTCCAAAAAGGTGTTTGAAAACCATTGCTCTGTGTCATTTTTGCTGAGCTGGAGGGCAAAAATATTCTAGCCACTCATCCTCTCCCCTGCTTTATACAAACACTGTCACCATACAAAGCTTTAAAACTCAGGAAGATAGAAAAGACAGGAATTTTCTATGGGGCATTAAATTAATAAGCCATTATCATTACTGGATGCCAAGAAGTTTTGGGGATTTGTGTATGTGTGACTCCGTGTGTGTTAGTTATATATTAATTTTACTAGTTTTAATGTAAATATTCTAACCCACCAGGAGTTTTGTTGGAATGTGGCTGTCAGTAAGAATGAAGATTAAATAAGGAGGTCTATAAGTAAATATTTCCTTTGTGCATGGTGACATGGTTATTGCAAAAGCACAGTTTTCTTTACATTTGTTATATCATTTCCTCACTGAAGATCCATAAAGATTCCTTTCCAAGGAATTTTGGAAAGTCCAGTTGGGAAGAAAGGCTGCTAATCAGGAGAGATTTCCCCATGGTTCCATGCAGATATTCATGTGACAGATACCAAGAAGAAACATTTTCTAGCAATAACATAGATGTAATTATATGTGTGACCTATAGTTTAAAAATAGTTATTAAATAACTATTAAAATAACTATTAAAATAACTATTTTTAAGGAACACAAGTACTTGAGGACACTTACCTTTCTTATTTCATCAGCAGTGGTTTTGCCACTGCCAAGCAAGAGCATGCCTAATGCCATTTCCGCACCGATTGAGAATGAAATGCAATTTTTCCCACTATTTGCTTTCATTTGCAATTTGAAAAGTTCTAGAGAAAAATTGCCATTACCCAGAATAAAGTGTTTCATGGTGGAGCTAATAGTACCTGCAACAGTAAAGAAATGAGATCAATAGTTTGTACTGACAATTGTTTTTTTCCTTTGTACAAGAGAAAATAATGGAAAAGTGACAAATACCAGCTAATCTATAACTGCTGCATAAACAAACTACACTGATGGTACGTTTTTATGGCTTAGCCCTTCCCTTTTCATTGTCTACATTCACACTAATGTGAAGGTGGGCCAAATAAATATATCTGAAGCTTAAGTATCTACCTCTTTCTAATATATTTGAAAATTAGAACTCCTAAGCACTTTTTAAAGAATTGTGATTTTTTGTCATTACATTAGAAATAGCAAAAGTCATGTTTAGCTTGAAATCTTGTTCATTTAAAAACACCATCCTATCCAAACTACAGTTTTGCTTCCCATGTTCCCATAAATCAAAACTGATGCTAAACCGTGTCTTCATTCATTCATCAATGAACTGGGTGAGCTGAAAACTGAATCACCTGCTTTCAAGCTGCTTATGGATGCAAGTTATGGGAGAACCAAAGTGAGGAATGGGAGGGGTATCTTCAGACTTGCAAGATTAATGTCAGTCTTAGGCATGCATGCAATTGTGTCAGAAGCACCAAGGTGCTTCCGGATTGAAAGAATTAACCAGTGACATCACCGTTGTCCAAAGGACACCCAATTGGGAGCCCTTTCACACTCCCATTAATGTGTCCACCAAAGGATACCTATCTATCTACTTGCAATTGCTCACTTTTGAACTGCTAGGTTGTCAATGATTGGAGAGCACACTGTCCCACAGCCTCCCTTGGTCTCAAACATGGGCTTGCTAAATTGTCAACCCAGTGTCCTAACTACATGAGCCACTGTGTTTCCATCAGACCTATGGGGAAGTCCAGACAAGGAGACAGGAGTACTAACTTTATCTTTATTGTGAGATTTCATTAACAGAATCTTGTAAGTCTGAAAGTACCTCTCCAGTCCCTCGCTTTCACTCTCCTGAAAACTAGGGAGGGTCCCTTCTGAGTTGCTTTTTGCCACCCCTCCGTGTTCAGACTCAAATTTGGTTTATCCCATCTTTGTCTTGGCTTCACCTGTTCCCCCGTCTCCCAAAATCATTCTCTCATACCATTAAAAAAGGAAAGACAAGGTTATAAAGCGGGGTGTCACACTCAATTTCATTGAGGGCTACATCAGGGTTGTGTTTGACCTCGGGTGGCCGGGGTGGATATGGCTGAGAAGGGTATGGCCAGATCGATGTCACTCGTATTGAGGGTGGTGTGACTGTGGTGGCCTGAGCACCCTGCCAGTCAAAACAGCCTCCTGAGATCCGTTTTCAGCTGTGACCACCTCCTGCAACCCTCTGCCAGCAAAAATGGAGCTCAGAACCCTAGTTGGCTGGCAGAGGCACCATGGCTGGTCCTTCACTGTTTCCAGGACGGCCCTGCTGGCCAGATCTAAGTACCCCATGGGCCAGATCTGGCCCACAGGCCTTGAGTTTGACACCCCTGCTATAAAGTAATTTAAAAAAACCAGGTTTCATTCTCCATTTATTAGATAGCCATACTAGTATGCAAATAAGGCCACTGTCTATAGCAGGGGTAGGCAAACTTGGCTCTTTTAAACCTTGTACTGTATGACTGTAATTTTGTTGCTTGTATCCTTACTATTTACATTGATATTGTTTCCTGATTGCTTATTTGTACCTGATGACTATCATTAAGTGTTGTACCTTATGATTCTTGATGAACGTACCTTTACTTTTATGTACACTGAGAGCATATGCACCAAGACAAATTCCTTGTGTGTCCAAATCACACTTGGCCAATAAAGAATTCTATTCTATTCGAATTTCCAGGAACCAAAAGCTTTTTTTTTTAATGTGATCAAGCCAAACTATGTTAGCAAAAATGGTAGATGGAGTACGGCAGTGCGGCAGTTTGATATGAAGCCGTATTTGATTAAGCCTGATTTTAAAAGCTTGCTCCTATTCTTATCGTGTGTTTCTACTTTGGAAAGCATGCAATTAATGTGATCTTATATAGGAAGGCAAAACCTGTTACCACTTGTGAGGAAAACTTCTATTAAGGATCTTTCCAAAACAAACAGAACCACACATCTGGGCAAACACCACTAATAACCAGCAAAAGTGGCTCCAGTTGTCCAGGTATGGGGACAAGCTGATCCAACTGGCAAATCATTTGATATATCAGAAACAGAAAGCAATAACATTTAAATACAAAAATAGGACTCAGAACAAGGCTTTGAGGAGGGCTATATAGAAGAGAGACAGAGAGGAAGGGAGGGAGAGTGTCTGGCAGATTGAGAGGATTCAAGTATATGTTACTTCATTGTGCGTACAATATTGTTATTTCATTTTACATTGATCCAGTACTTCCTTATTATTTCCTTATTGCTTTTTTATTTTTTAATAATTATTGTTATTTTACACCAGGATTTAATGATCCCAGGCTCTCTAGGATCATTCCGTCAATCTCCAGCATGATCCTCACTTCATTAAATCTTCATTGAAACCAGCATGTGGTTTTAATTTTAATTTCTGCTCATTAATATTGTTCCTGCACCATTTTTTCCTGCACATCATTGTTCTTATAGATCAGAACAATTAATTATTATTAATATATACCCTCCTGCCCCCTTATGGTCAGGAATCTGCATCATTGGATGTATACCTTCAACACTAAAAACTCCTAGATTAAAGGGAAAGCCTTATATAAAGTGTGAGCTAGCCATTCATGGAGAACCTTTGTTCAGTTGTGTCTCTTTCTTCAAGAAAGACACAAACCCAATTAATACAGAAACCTATTGTCTGCAACAGAAGCGTAAGGTTTCTCTCTTCCTGATTTTACTGACTGTGCCTCCATTGGCTGCTTCCTCTACAACCCTAGCCCCATGAGGATTACTCTACTGTGGGAATGACACTAATTTAGATTTTCCTTAGACAAGATTCAGGATAAATATTGAGTGGAGTAGTAAAACTGAAATAGAAAGAAAAGCTGCCTTCATGAAGTCTAATCAGAAGGCACAGATACTGTAGGTAGGGAAGTTGAGAATGGATACTGCGCATCTGTCTTAGGAAGCAGGGTGATGAGTTAAAGAACCCAACATAACATGTTGCAGCTTGTTTAGATGAAAGTTAGTTATACAATTGGATTTGGGTTCACACAAACCACAGTATAGCTTCCTGGATTTCTTTAAGTTGGCCAAATGCAGCTTATACAGTAAGCTGTGTTTCAGTGCCCTTCAGAAATCCCAAGTATTTATAGCTTTTATGTTCCTCATTTTGAACATTTAACATGAAGACCTGCTATAAAAAGGAATGCTTGCCTAATAAAACACAATTAAATCCACTGAACGATAGAGGTTACACCTTGTTCACAATGGCCAGAGATTATTCTGATTCTTCTTGAACAGATTTCTTGTGGAGGAAGTCTTCTTGCTGTGATCTTCTTCTCTGCTTCATGGGATTCTTTGCCTGACTTGAGCTTTGTCTGATTAACAATGGAGTTTGACTTCAACTCTCCTTTTTTCCAGCATGCCAAATCAGTCCCTTCATTTTAAGAATTATATTCTTTCACCTGGGATTTTGAATCAGGTGCACTGTATATATATTCACACACCCATGTAAGGGATAGGGTTTTGATTGCATATGCCTTTTGATTCCAATTTGCCTGTGCAAATCTCCACAGACACCAGAAAATGAGCAGGACTAGAGCTCTATCAGAGTGAGGTGTCAACCCTGACTTTTTTGGTGACTAGATGGACAGATTTATACAGTTTTCTTTGCAACATTTTTAGAGATAGCTTGCCAGTATCTTCTTCCTTGGACTGAGAGAGATGCCCAGCCCAAAGTTACCCAAATGGCTTCATGCTTAATTAGGGATGAAAAACTCAGGTTTTTCCACTCTTAGTCTTACTATCTTAACTCTTTAATGCCTTTAAAAACTGACATGGATCAGATAACATTTGGCCTCTGGTAGAACTGATTGGTTTAAATAAACGTAGAGACGGTCAAACGTGCACCTATAGCATTGGATGATGCAAAATTTTTGAAATATCACCATTTGTGAATAAATGTTTCATTTCCTGGAGGAAATGGAATTCTACATAAATCCTGGACAGCAGTTACATAAATCTATTAGCCGATTATTTTCCTGGGAAACAAATCATTTTTTATTCCAAGAAGCCTCTTATTAAATACTGGTATTCAGAAATATTTTCTCCTCACATCTTAAGACTTGCTTGCTTGTTTATTTACTAGCTGAATACCTGTGCTCCACTACAAAACTATGTGATCGAGCTTGATAAATTGACACTTACAGCTTCAAAATTAATGAGTAGTTATGATTGGCCTCTTCTCTCCCCTTCTCTCCCTCAGCCTTGCCCCACAGAAGACTATCCTACACCATCCCCTTCTCTCCCTCAGCCTTGCCCAACAGAAGCCTCCCCTAACCTATCCCCTTCTCTCCCTCAGCCTTGCCCCACAGAAGCCTATCCTATACTATCCCCTTCTCTCTGTCAGCCTTGCCCCACAGAAGCCTCCCCTATCCTATCCCCCTTTCTCTTCCTCAGGCTTATCCCACAGAAGTCTCCCCTATCCTATCCCCCTTTCTCTTCCTCAGGCTTATCTCACAGAAGCCTCCCCTATCCTATCCCCTTCTCTCCAGAGTTTTTTTTCAGGTTGGGAGGGGGAGTAAACGGTCTAACCAATTAGCATCAGAGCATGTTAATAACATAAGAAATACTAACGATCTGATGGTCATTTTGAAAAATCCTTTCTTAGCAAGCACCTAGAAACCAAGAGGAACATACATGCCAAATTTCAAGTTTGTAGGCTTTATGGTTCTGGAGATGTTATGATCGCGGCATGAGTGGTTTTCTCTTTTATATGTATAGATTAGATAGATATGTCTGCCCATCTCACCATAGCAACCCTGGATGGCTAACAACACCTAGCATTTCTCCATGAGTGACTTAAAATATCCTCAATTATTACCTGACCACCAATGAAACAATACAAAGCTTCTCTCCATTACTGTTATTGTGGCAAACAATGGCTTGTTGACCATAAAAGAAAAGAGGAGAAAAAAACCACTACTTCATGAGTCAAGAAAAGGATACTTTAGTGTTCCAGTACAGACCTCTTTCTCCCATCTTACCTTTTTACTATATTCAGTCTTGATGCCAAAGCAAAGGTAGCCCAAAGCTTCCTCACTTCAGATGTGATACTGCAAACTGAGGCTGCCAGTGAGTGAGATGCCTTCAACAGTGAAGTGCAGATATTTATAATGAACTACTTCAACGCCCATGTCTGTTTACACAATGTTTGCATTTCTAAACTGCAGCAATTTGACTAAATCAAAATGCATTATGAAAACAGCATGCTGTGCAAGCTGGACATTTGTAATTATATAAACTAATTATCATAGATTCCTACATAAACTGCATATTTAATCTGGTATTATGAAGTTTACTACATATTCAGTAGATGGCACAGAAAGCAGAACATCAAAAGCAGAACATCCTTTTTTTTTCATTGAAAATGCTTAGGTGTAATGCCAGGGCCTCCTGAGACTGTAACCATCTTGTTTGCTTGCTTGCTTGCTTGCTTGCTTGCTTGTTCAATTCCTAAAGCATTTTATCTCAGTCAGTGATTCTGGGTGGCTTACAATTCAGAAAATATATTATGATTAAAAAATTTAAAAAATTAAAACAACAAAAACTGTAAAACAGTAAAAACAGTAAAAACACGAAAAGCCTCCAAATTCAATATAAAGGTAAAGGTTCCCCTTGCACATATGTGCTAGTTGCTCCCGACTCTAGGGGGCAGTGCTCATCTCCGTTTCAAAGCTAAAGAGCCAGCGCCGTCCGAAGACATCTCCGTGGTCAGGTGGCCGGCATGACTAAACGCCAAAGGCGCACGAAACGCTATTACCTTCCCACCAAAGGTGGTCACCAAAGGTTTTACGTGCTTTCGAACTGCTAGGTTGGCAGAAGCTGGGACAAGTAATGGGAGCTCACCTGTTATGCAGCATTAGGGATTCGAACCGCTGAACTGCCGACCTTTGATCCACAAGTTCAGCGTCTTAGGCACTGAGCCACTGCATTCCTTAAATTCAACATACACAAGAGCAAAATATTTGGCCAGTTAGTAATATAACCAGGAAATGGGACACTTAGCACATTTAGTGCCCCAGGCCTGGGAACATAGAGGTAATCCTCGACTTACAACAGTTCATTTAGTGACTGTTCTAAGTTATAACGGCTCTGAAAAAAGTGACTTATGACCGTTTTTCACACTTACAACTGTTGCAGCATCCTCCATGGTCATGTAATCAAAATTGGGATGCTTGGCAACTGACTCATACTTATGATGGTTGCAGTGTCTTGGGATCATGTGATCCCTTTTCGCGGCCTTCTGACAAGCAAAGTCAATGGGGAAACCAGGTACACTCAATAACCGTGCGACCAATTTAACAGTTGCAGTGATTTCCTTAACAAATGGGGCAAGAAAAGTCAGAAAATGGGGCAAAACTCACTTAACAAATTTGTCACTTAACGACATAAATCTTGGGCTCAATTTTGGTCGTAAGTTGAAGACTACCTGTACTTGCTTATTTCTTACTGTTGTTATAACTATGTTGGGTTTTGCCTTTGTTGTTGTTTGCTTGTATTAGAAAGTATATTTCTGATGTTGTTTGGTCATTAAAACTGTCTTATATGATCAATACTATGGATAATAGATGTCCCAAAGGTGCTTTTTCAGGAGGCAACTGGACTTTCCTGTTTTTTCTTTGAAGATGTTTCACTTCTCATCCAAGCAGCTTCTTCAGCTCTGACTGGATGGTGAGGAATGGAAGGATTTATATTCCTCACAGACAGCTGGTCATTTGCATCCTTTTGGAGGGTCATTGAAGCTCTTGGAGATTTATCTTTACCCTGTTCCCCCCAAAATAAGACATCCCCTGATAATAAGCCCAATGGGGCTTTTGAGCGCATGGCAATAAGGCCAAGCACTTATTTCAGGGTTCCAAAAAATATAAGATAGGGTCTTATTTTCGGGGAAACATGGTATCTTTTCTTCAAAGAAAAAACAAAGAAGTTTGGTTGCTTCCTGAAAAGGCACCTTTGGGGCAACCATGACCTGGATGACAGAACCGCTATAGATTATGGATAATAGACATCTTTGACCATAAATTACTAACTGTAACCTAAGAATGTATTGTGTTGTGTTAAAATTAAAGAAAAAAGGATTTACTAGAAATAGACATTCATTATTAATATTCCCCAAGATTTAATATGATGCTGAGGGTGAATTTAAAGAAGTGGAGGAATCCATAATCACAGGAAGATTTGAACTAGGCAGGAGAAAAATTAATAAAAGGTTACAAAGAGAATTATTTGTTTATTAGCATTAGTTTCAAGCAACCTACAGTACAACCTACAGTAAATACACATTCAAAACCTGATATTAATGGATTGATATTAAAATATATTAAATATATTAAAATATAAAATCATTGTGAAGAATAAATTTAGTATCTTTAACATATGCAAAAGTGAACCTGACAATTATTAGTGAAAATTACAAAACTTGAATTATTACATACTTTATTGAGATGTATTGCAGTTAACAGGAATAAATTAAGAGGAAGTTAATATTTCATATATTCCATGAAAAGCAAGCATCTCAGAAGCTTCAGAGAAAGATGTTTATGGTTACAATCCACGCTTTGAAAAAGCCAGATTTATTAGTTTCAACACAATTCTTCTCCAAAGTGAAGTCCACAGGCCATTGTTCCAGTGGTGGGTTGCCCCAGGTTTGCACCGGTTCTATAGTAGTAAAACTGGCAGGAGGCTCCACCCGCTGACCCTAATGTCATCAGAATGCTTCTGCACATATGTGGCCCCATTGCAAACCAGTAGTAAAGGTAAGTAGAACCCACCCCTGCATAGTTCCCCACCCTTGCTATATAGTTAGAGAATACCAATGGTGGGAAAGACTGAATTGAGTTCATCTTATCCCAAAGAAACAGGCCTATTTAAGAATCGCACAAAGCATTATTTCCTACCTTATAATACCACTAATTAGCTATAGAAAACTGCAATTTCTACCTACTGCATTTTAAAAAGATCTTAAAGAGATGGATATATATCTGACATTTCTTGTCATATCCTGCAAGGAATATAAACTTTCCATTCCCCACCATTTAGTGACTCTAGTCAGAGCTGAAGAAGCTTCTTGAATGATAAGTGAAACATCTTCAAAGAAGAAAGAAAAAACAAGAAAGTCCAGTTGCCTCCTGAAAAAGCACCTTTGGGACAACCATGACCTGGATGACTGAGAATCTTCATTAACATTCTTCTCAGTCCTTCCTTCTTTGATTATACTTTGCAATATTCTTCCTTAAGGCCACCAGCTGAATCAATACCATTTTTAAGTCCCATTTGTCATTGCTTAGCACACACATAGGAATGATCACTATCGAAACAGAGAACAAATGCCAACTGTCCAGCTTCTCAAATGAGGTAATTTGCAAGCTTACTAAACCAAAAATGCACAAGCAAACGGGCAAGGGTTTTTTGTAGCCCTAAATTCCCTATATGTTATAGATGTCTAATCTAAAGGTAAAATTCTTGCCCGAATTCATCTGATGTAATCTTAACCTTTCTTCTAATTAAAACTATTGATTAGAGTTCTTAGAATCTTGTACGTTGCATTAGCTGTTTCTGGTTGAAAGCAAAATACTAACAAAACGTCTCCATCTGAAATCTTCCTCCCTTTTTTAAATGGATGGTAGATTTTGGGTTAATGTACTGTGAATTTCATTTAACAATGTAGCAGAAATATTTCCCTGGTGATGTTCTAGAAATCTGGCAATCAAAAGTCAAGAAGTTAGTGTTGCATCTTTATGTTGGATTGGGAATGTAATACGTGAAATATGAGAAACAAACAAACAAAATTATTATTATCGTTATTGTCATTATTATTATCAGCCTGAATCAAACCATTATAAGATGATGGGCTCATTGAAAGTTGTAGTCCATAAGCCACTATGTTATGTGGTGAGGTAGATGTTTTTCAATTTCCCAGCCTAGCCTCAGAGAGAATGACTGGTCCCAAATCACCCAGCCAGCTGTCATGCTTAAAGAAGGACTAAGAAACTCACATTTCCTGGGTTTTAGTTCAAATTCCTTTAATTACTGATACACACTTTAATTCAGAGAGTTCTTAAAATGAATGTAAAATTGAAAGCAGAGGTTGTTCTTTACATATGATACATAAACAGTTTGGGGGAAAAACATGGGACTTTGCTTTTATCCATGACAACAACAGCAAGACTTTTGTATTCTCACAGAGATGGAAGGACTTACAGATCCCCACAAAGGAAGAATGAATGGTGATGTTAATGGAGTTGCCTGAGCTGGCAAAAGTGACGGCTTTGATTAAAGAAAAGACTGTCTACTTGGGAACCACTTCTGGACTTTTTGCTTGAAAACTTACGATTTGACAATGAAAACTACGATTACGATTATAGAAGTACTATGATGAGCTGGCTGCTAAAACAAAGCAAGTCTATGGCATACACTTGAAAGAAAATCAGGATGTATGTATTTGTGGAGTCTGTCGGCAAGAACAAAGAATATTTATTCACAGAGACTATGCACATGTAACACTCCATTCCAGGTGGTTGGAGAACAGATAAGAATAACAAAGACATCCTGCATACCTCAGCTAGAAGTTAGAAATAAGGATAACCTGGAGCAAATAGAATGTCTATTATCTTCTGGAGTATTCATTAGCCAAAGTTTAGGAACAGGGATGGCTAGAGACTAATAGAACAAATTGTTAGATTATTACTAAAATGTTTATTAGATGATATTTCTTATATATCCCACCTTGTCCCACCTTTTGCTTTAGTGAAATTGTATAAAGCTTTCTTTATCTTTTGTTGTGGGTCCTGGCATTTTGCTGGCTGGGACCCCTTTTGCTGAAGCGCTTCAATAAAAGGAAACAAAATTTGCACCTTGTACCTGGTGTTTTTCATTGGCTTTGGAACCAGGCTCAGGCTCGAATTGGGGATAACACGGTGTATTATGGTTCATTTCAGAGCCAAATATTGATGTTTTTTTATATCAATGAAAGTTGAAAGTTATTCTTTTTCTATGTTTTTCCTTCCCTTTTCTTTTTCTGCAATTCCAATTCTGCTAATTCTTCCAACTTCCTTTTTTTTCTTTGCTGTTTTATCTTCTGATAAAATTTAAAATAGTCTTATAAAAAGATTTTTTTTAATTACTACATGAATCTGGCTATTATACGTATTATTGTATGAGAAGAAATAGGTCCTGTTCTTTCTTAAATTAATGTTTCCCTTACCCTGAGCTTGGTTGCTGATATTCGTAAGCTTTGGGCTTCTTCCAAATGCCTTCTGTTTTATCTCTGACACAGTCTTTCAGTTCATCCCAATGAAACATCTTGAATGTAAAATTAACAATTTTTCTAATATTCAGATAAAAAACAATAGCCCAGTTAAGTAAGGTATGGGAGGAATCAATCCAGGGGTGAAATGCTCCCGGTTCGGACCGGATCACCCAATCTGGTAGCGATGATGGCAGGTGGTTCGGAGAACCGGTAGCAAAAATCCCTGTGCCCCCCCCCATTCCCAGCTGAGCCACGCGATCATCAGAGTCTTTTTATTACTTTTAAAAGCATTTTTTCTACAACCTCTTCAGCCAAAAAAAAAAATGCTTTTAAAAGTAAAGATAAAAGCCTCTGATGATGGTGCGGCTCAGCTGGGATCATCAGAGGCTTTTCAAAGGATTTTTTTTTGTAACCTCTTTGGCCGAATAGGTTGTAGGGGGGAAAAAAGCCTTTAAAAGCCTCTGGCGATCCTACCTGACCCAGCTGACTACAATCTCTTAAGGTTGTAGAAAAAATGCTTTTAAAAGTTAAAAAAAAAAGTTGGCCCC
>JANHZT010006448.1:29012-39667 GCA_032468215.1 Stegonotus admiraltiensis
CTGGAACCAGTTACCTCCTGAGGTCCGGACCATCCCCACCCTATTGGCCTTCCAAAAAGTGGTGAAGACCTGGCTTTACTGGCAGGCCTGGGGCCGTTGATCTCACTGTTGCGATCTGGCAAGATCCGGCCATGAAGGGTGCGAATGGGTTTTAATTGTTTTTAATGTTTTAATTTTTAAAGTTTTTATATATGGTTTTTAAATGCATTATAAGCTGCCTTGAGTCTTTGGAGAAAAGTGGCATACAAATTGAACAAACAAACAAACAAACAAATAAATAAATAAAGGTGTAAAGCAGAAGAAACTTAATCCAGAAGCACTCGCATTTTATGTATGTATGTATGTATGTATGTATGTATGTATGTATGTATGTATATCATGCTGATTGCCAGGATATATCACTAGCAATGGTTTAGATTGGAATTTACCTCTCCCTTCCCCTGACTGTGACTCCTGACCTTTGTTTGTCTGTAGGATACAGATAAAACATGTATTACTCTTACAATTTGTTAATGCATTGTCAGAATAATGAAACACTACTGTACTCATCTTCCCTCTTAAATTTTTTTACATACCCCAACTATTCCCCCTGGAATTTAATTCCAGACCTAATCAAAGAAAGAACAAGAAGGGAAATAATACCTACTAATGTTAGGTTTTTAATGGCTTTAAGTCCAAGATAATTTTCTTTTTGATCATTCCCAGATATTTCATTCATTTTCAAAAGCAATGCTCCAGAATCCTGAAATGATCTGATCCATTGAGCTATTTTGAGGAATGGAGTCTTCTCAGTGGCGAAATCCACCTTGCATAACATCTTTATATTTCACAATGCAATACAGGTAGTCCTCGACTTACAACAGTTTACTTAGTGACTGTTCAAAATTATAACAGCACTGAAAAAAGTGACTCATGACTATTTTTTACACTTATGACCAATGCAGCATTCCGATGACCACATGATTACATGTGGCAGGCAGAAGATGATCCCGCAAGTACCCTGGGCCTAAGCCATGTGGGGCTTTATAGGTGAGCACCAGCACCTTGAAACAAACCCGAAGGACCACCGGCAGCCAGTGCAGCCCACGCAGGCCTAAACCCTTTCTGTCATGATTGATGCTTCATTTATGTTTCTGGTATCTTATTCTTAACAGCTACCATGAGTTCTTTCCTACCTGCCCTTTAAGAAAAACTGTTCCATCTCTGAAACCAGGAGTTACTTCTGATTTCAAAGATGCATTAAAAGAAAAAATCAGTAATAAAAAATACCTTTATAGAGGATGCAACCCACTGTCTACCCTCATGTTCCTGAAATCATCCACACTCTGTTGGTCTATAGCAGGGGTCAGCAACCCTGACCAGCAACCCTCCAGCGACTCTGGAGCCGCATGTGGCTCTTTCATCCCTCCGCTGAGGCTCCCTGTTGCCAGCTGGCTCCACAATTGATAGGGCTTTCGGTTAGGACAGGTGGAGGAAGAAGGACACCGTGCTAGGAGGAGACTCTATGGTGGGGGAACCAGACTTCTTGTCGGGTCTAGAATTGAACAGGGGTCTTCCGGTTAGGACGTTTGTGGCTCTTTGACTGTTTAAGGTTGCCGATACCTGGTCTATAGAAACTTGGTGACAGAAATGACTTTTCACATGGATTCCAGGTTCACATCTAGTGGACATATTGCTATTTTTGTAGTGGCAAAGAGGAGAAAATCACTAAATGCATCATTTGAGAAATAGAATTAAAATACAGGATTATTCATTCCCTTAAATAAGATTAATATGTTTGGGTGCTAAAGCAGCTAATCTGGACAGCAGTTACATACTCTCTCACTTGGAAATAAGCTACATTACATTCAGTTGGAGTTACTTCTGAATAGATTTCTATGGGATTGCCCTATCAATCTAGAAGCAATGGGGGGATTTTGCCCCAAGGCATGTTGGTTGTATCCCCTGGTTTTGAGCAGCCACTGATTTTCCATCATGTTTTTTTCAAAATTGTTGAATGAATGGAGAAAAGCCCTCCTCTTCTCCCTCCCTTGTAGGTATTTATTCCAGGGCAAACAGTGTGAAGAAGAAACTAGTTGAGGGACACAAGTATTGAAGCTGTAGGTCACACTGTTATCAGCTGGCCTAGCATTGGCTTGGAAAATCCAACTGGAGATACCTTCATTTGGGAAAGGTACTTCATAATTCCCCTGATTCAAGTTGCTTCTGGAATCCATCTCTGTACCATCAGTAAACAGCATTCTTGCAGCTTCTTCTGCTCCAGAGTTGCAAAGTAAGTTGTCTGGATTTGGATTTAGATCCATATTAGTTGAGAATAACTCCTCCTGGGAATTTGTAGCATTCATCTGGCCATCAGATATATTGGTTTCTGGAGGTTGATTTACATTCTCATTCTTTTCTCTTCCTGGATTTTCTTCACTGCATAAAAGAAAATCAGAAGAAATATCTTCTTCCAAGATAGCTTCAGAATGGATGGCATTTGCCAGAATCTGTATCAAATAACTGCATGCCAGCCTAAAATGTAGAGGAGAGACAGATGGGGAAGCGGCTGCTTCAGCCCCCAAATCCCTAGTTTCAATAGACTCCACATTATATTTGAATTCTTGAAATAGAGCCTTTAACATCCTTTCTGCAGCCTGTCTAATCTGTATCCTTTCTCCTCTATGCCACTCTAAAAGAAGGGCAATGGTTGAAGGTGAAGGTGACTCATGGTTTCTCATGGTTTCTCTTTGAGGTAATTCTTTCTGGCTCTGAGGTGGGCTTATTTGATTTTGAGGCATCAACTTTCCCAGAGATAGCTGTTCTGGTCCTGGACCCTTACCATTTTCTCTTGTCAGCAGCTGTAAAGCAAAATCTTCAAAATCAGATTGAGAAGTGGTATCAACGGGATCATTTTCTTGTCGATTATTTACCTCAGAATCTGGAGGAGAGATAGAGTTTCCCTGCTTTTGGATGGGATTCTTCATTTCCACATGCTTTGTGGTAGAGCAGGATGGCTGTTGTGAGGTACTGCAGATATTTTCTGCAGCTGTAGAAGGCAGCCTTACATCTTCAGAAGCCAGGTTGCAATTTGGCAACCCATTCTGGTTTTCCAGACCTTGGCACCGGTTGTCAAAACTTTCATCTTCTGGAGGAATCTCCTTTTCGCTCTGAACTTCAAGCGCTTCACCCTCTATAATAGATTTGTTCCCAGGTGGAATATTAGAAGACAGCTTTTCCTCAGCACTAAGCTGAGAAATAGTAGATGTGAGAACTTGGGTCAGATGGGTCTTCGTAGGGTCAACATCTTGTTTAGAAGTGGGGAAGGGGAAATTTTCCTTTGCTTTGAGAGGCTCATTTGCCAAAGTCTTCTCTGTAGCTTCCTGAACTGCAAACAGAGGAGAAATTGTGAAAATAAAGTTAAGAAACACGAGACAGATCAAGAAATGCATATTTAGTTTTAAAATATTGCTCCAAGCATGAACTATTTAAAAAAAAAACAGACTAAGGTTTCAAATTGCCTTGTACTTTTATTATCTTTGTTGCATTTTCTGTGCGTTGGTGGGCATTTCAACTGCTTTGAAGTTCACTGATTGCAGATTTCTCTAACTAAGTGCCCTTTAGATATATTGGACTATAGCACCTTCCTATAATCCCCAGGTAAAAAAATGCTTTTCGGTGGAAAGGCACCAAATTTAGAAAGTCTACAAGAGTAAAGAAAAAGTGTCAAGTAGGAAAAGAAAAAGAAATATAAAGAAAAATGCATGAAGTTGCTGGATTGAAGGAAAGTCATTACATTAGGACAATATAATGTTGCATAGTTGCCCAATGCAAAACATTAGGGATTTGTATTGCAGTTCCTGGTTCAACAATATTATTTTTTAAATCAGCATAATTCAATTCTAGCAAATCCAAGAACCTATTGCAATTCCAGAATATATAATGATAATGCAGAAATCTTCCTGCCTCAGTATTGAACTTTATGAATAGTTTGCGATGATACCATTCAACTTCTGAATGTGCATGTTTCACAGAGCAACTAGATATGTGCAAAGATGACATCTGTCTGTTTTACACTATTTAATAGTTGCTTGTCAATACAACTATGTACCTATGCACATGCAAAGACACACAAGAGACACAGCCATGAAGCAAAAATATGATCTCTTACACACCAGGCATAGGGTGGTCTTGCTCACTGACTTCTGAAGTACTGTGGCCTGTTGGCTCTTCGGAATCTGTTTCTGTCTTAATGTCTTCTTTATTTTGATTGGACATCTAAAAATAATAACAATATTGTTGTCAAATAATAATAATAACAAATAAGTTTTTATTCTATCTGTGGGGATCAGTGCAAAATTACATCTCTATAACTACATTTTTTTAAAAAAAATATTTTTCAATATATTGCACTTGATCTTAGCCAAAAGGCCAAAAAGTGATTATTATGAATTATTATTATATTTCAACATATAATTTTCGGTAGAGGCTCAGATAGATTGTCTTTGCCATCAACAGTCACTCACTTCTTTTTCATCACATTGTTCCAAACCGCCCTTATATACCGCCCTATAAATTTCGTGATTCCCCTCTTTTATCCAAGCATCAGTTCACATGTATGTCACTAGAGAGATGGTCCTAATTTTTGTATGCACACAGGTTTCCACAATTCAGCTCCCTAAACAGCAGGTTAATCTAACCCTTAGGATCTACCACATCTGGTATATTATTCATTTTTAAAAAACATTCAGCTGATTGTGTGACCTACAAAAAAACTGTTTTCATGTGTCTAACGGGAGAATTTTGTAAAACATAAACGATATCAGAAGCACTATTTCTTTGATATATTGTAGTATGAATCTATGTATAAACCCTGAATACAGTTTGCTGAGTTATTTTCTTACAATACATCAGTTTTCAAAAAGAAAATCAATCAATGCAGAGGGCCAAGTCAAAGAAAACTGAATCAAATTTCACCTCCAAATCTTCAAAGAAACTAAAACTTTTGACTTGAACAAGCGAACCTAAAATAATATTTCAATATGCAAATTATTTCAGTAAAACATAGGATCTATGTAATTTAAGATTATTCCAGAAAAGAATACTTGTCTAAGAATCCAGAAATATTTAAGCATAATTGCATCCCTCTGAAATCCATGGTACTACTAAATTGTATGTAGCATGAGTTTCTCTCAAGTTACATGGAAGATGGGTCAGAACTGCAGTCATAATAGTAGCTATATAGCATTTACACATACTTTGGTCAGAGCTAAAACTAAACTTGTCATCCTATTGACACTTTCTCAGTAAACTCAGTAAACTTTTAGCAACAACAAGGCAAGACTTCATCTCCAGCTTTAAGAAAATTGCCCAGAAATGTTCTTCAGATATATTTACCTTTCCTTCTACAAAGAAGTTCCAAACTAGTCATCCGAATCTGGTTGCCTGCTGTAGCCTAGTTTATATAAAGAGCCATTTCCATTTTCAATGTCATTTGAAATGTAGAGTTTCCATTGTGCTTTATTAAATAATTTACATGACACAAAATACAACCCAAATAATAGTTTGCCATCATCATTTCATTGGGTTTGTATTCAAGGCTATAATCTCAAAGATGTTTTCTTGAAAGTAAACAAATTTTTAATGTTAATTAATTCCTATTTTTAGGTGGAGTAAATCTAAGGTGGAGAAAGTAGGAAGTTGTTGGGAAATTACCAGCCAGGTAGGCTGAAAGGAAGAGTCAAATAGGGAAATAGCCTTGAATCTTTGCACAGCCACAAGAGGCATAAGCCTAACCCCCCTCCCCCCCCCCATAAGTTCCATAGGATCTTATCTATTTATTCTCAGGGAAGAACACAGGACTGGGAAGATTCTTGTAATATAGGTAGAACACAATAAAGTAACTGACTTGAACCTTTTATGAATAGAACTGGTTGCTTGCACCTAACAGAACTAGAAATACTCATTTTAAGCAGGCTTCCTTCAAGCATAAATTATCAGACTTCTATAGTGTGTCCAATAGCTTCATATTGGCATGTAAAATGATCCTTTCATTGCTTTCTGACAAATTTATATAGCTTTATCACATCACAGCTGTAACAACTGCAGGGAGACAGCCATATGATCAATCATTCTCACCCTTCTCTGCCATCCCACCATCCTGTGTTGTTCAAACACATCAAACGTATACAACAGTGCTAAGTTACACATAGCTCATTCATCCTACCACCTGTTAACATTGACCAGAATACCCTATATCTGCATTTAATTTTACAAAGTTTAGAGTTATGAGATTTGCTTGCTCAGTATCTTCCTATTAGACCTTTGTCTTGTGTTTATAATCTTCTCAGCTTCCTGAGGTCCATAACCATAATTTCTTTTTTTGTACTTACAATATCTGGTTAGTTTGCTACTACTTGACTGACTTTGTAGGCGTTTTCCTAAACTGTAGAAAGAAACAGTTATAAAACAACAAGCAAAGATTATCAAATTTTACACTCCTATTGTGTCTTTTGGAAGTCTTTTCAATTTTGATGTCCTGTAAAATTTGACACCCTTAGCAATTCACACAATGGGGAGTACACACTGAAAGGAATGCTTTGACCCTGGCAACCTTAAATCTGTTCCTAGCTGCTTAGGAATCATATCAATTTCAGATAGGAGCTAAGCTGGTCCTCAGCACTAATGAACTAGGTCACAGAACTCAGTTAACTTGTGGTTAGCTCCTCTCAAGAAAGCATGGCCTATTCAGCAAAGAAAAGCAGTTTAGGAAGAGATACCGTGTCCAAGAAATCTCACACACACACACACACACACACACACACACACACACACTTACAAGGCACGAAATTCTGGGAAGGCAGGAAAGGGAGATGAAAATACAAAAAATACAAGTTAGGCAATTAGGCAAAGGACAAACTCCCATAAACACAACATCAAGTTCAATAAAAAAATGTTTGCTTACAAATGTGAGAATGATCTTCACCTCTAATCCTGTAACATACATTAGACTGCGTAATCAAGAAAGGTGATTCTGAAAAACATCCTTCACAGACATTTGAAGGCAGCCTAAATAAACATCTCCAATCCAAGGTGTAATCTCACCCTAAAGAGGCATTGCATATGAGTGAGCACTTCCAACTCAGCTAAATTTACTTCCTTTTAATGACCATCCAGAATACAAATACATTATTTGGCGGTGGTGCAGTGGTTAAAGTGTAGTACTGCAGGCTACTTCTGCTGACTGACTGCAATTTGGCAGTTCAATTCTCACCAGGCTCAAGGTTGACTCAGCCTTCCATCCTTCCGAGGTGGGTAAAATGAGAACTCAAATTGTTGGGGCAATATACTGACTCTGTAAACCACTTAGAGAGGCTGTAAAGCCCTGTAAAGCAGTATATATGTCTAACTGCTTTTGCTATTGCTATTCAAATGACCAATATTGGTAACTTTTATGAGCAGTAGAGAAAGCATGCTAGGCTTTAAAGAATGAAACAGTGAGATGTAGCTGTTATAGAATCAAATTAAAGTGGGGAAACTAAGGTTCAAGTTTCTACTCAGCTTTGAAGCACCTTATCTCACTGCTAAATATGCTCCATGGAGTACATATATATGTACACAGGTTGTCCTCTACTTATAACAGTTCATTTAGTGACCCTTCAAAGTTACAACTGCATTGAAAAAAGTGACTTGTGAGCATTTTTTACATTTATGGTTGTTGCAGGATCCCCATTGGTCAGGTGATCAAAATTCAGATAATTGGCAACTGGTTCATATTTATGACACTTGCCGTATCCCGAGGTCATGTGATCCCCTTTTGTAAACTTCTGACCAGCAAAAACAGTGGAAAAGCCAGATTCACTTAACAATTGTGTTAGCAACTTAACAATTGCTTTCACTTAATTGATTCATTTAACAACAGTGTCATGGAGGGTTGTAAAATGGGGCAAACATAGCAACTGTCTCACTTAGCAACATAACTTTTGGGCTCAGTTGCAGTTGTAAGTCAAGGACTACCTGTATTTGTATGCACAGATTGCATCGATTCTAGATGCCACCAAGCAATAATAAATAGTGGGGGGACCTACAACAGATCTTTGATATTCATCTGAATGTTATCAAACTTGAGCCATCACAACCTTAAGTGAAAACCTTAAGCTTTTTTTCAGAGTGAGAAAACTATAACTGTGAAGGCCAATCCTTGGGACTCTCCCCGGCAGCCTTTCAGGTGGTGGGAATACACAACATACCTCTTTCAGACAGCACATATTCAATGAAAATTTCAACTGGAGAAGATAATCCTGAAGGAAACCAGGACCCAAGGAGCCTCTCTATCCAACCCACCTGCTAAGTAGTAGTTTAGTTTACTAAATTACTACTTAGTTTAGTAAACTTTGTGTGTGCTGCGTTCTTTGGGGTCCGTAGCCGAGGCAGAACACCCAGGCTTATTGTTGTGGGGAAAATAGGAAGAAGAATTTGTGTCGGATATTTTCCCCACCTTGAGTTATTTGCAAAAATAATAAAGGCAGAACACAAATAAGTAAATAAATAAATGCATCCACAAAGAAGGACAACCAACACTCTGAATTCAACTCAGAAGCCTATTACCATCTAGGGCAGCCTTTGCACACAGATATTTTTCTGTTCAGCTGGTTAGTATTGGTCAGCAGGAGACAATTGCATTCTGCCCCATCTGCATCTTCCAGATCATCTTCAAAGGCAGCCCCAAAGGCTGGGGAATTCCAGAAATTGAAGTCCATCTATCTTATAGATAGCGAAAGGATCTCCAGGTTACAACCTATACTTGCTACATATCAAGAACTCTTTCAGCCCCTGCACCTGCTGTTTCAAAGAAAATGGAGCACCAACAGGAACTACAGCTGGAACTGCCTTGGACATGAAGGTTTCTGTACAGATAATAACTGCAACTTGTCTGGGTGCAGTCCAAACCTGTTTTATCTAGTCCTTTGCAGTGCCCAGGAACTTAATTTTTAATACAAGTGCATGCGTACAAGTAAAATGAATGGGTAAAAAGAGAAAACATTATAACAGAGTCAATCACATGTGCCCAAGGCAAGCCATATGCAATCATGCCAAAACTGGTTTCCAGGGCTCTTAAAACTTCTAATTTAAATAATAATGTGTGTAGACGTGCATGCTATGTTGCAGCAAAATTTAACAAGTAGCAATAAACCAGAAAGACAAATACTGTATATCATCAGAAGCAAATCAGTCATTTAGGACTTTTTTCCTGATGTATATAACCATGGCACAAGCAAACATTGGGAATCTATTTTTTTCCTGCTGTATCTTCATCATGACGTCTTTAGTGTATTTTATTCCTCAATTCATGAGAGACACCCGCTTGTCTTTTCTGTACTTGATGCTAAAGTATTAGGTAGCTAATCAGATGCCTCTGATGAAGTGAGCTGCAGTTCACGAAATTTATATTTTTTAATAATCTGTGTGTCAGGGTTCCAAGTAACACCCCAATGAAATAAAACTCTGAGGCTTGAAATACCTCAAAGCTACATTTTATTAGAGATGTCATATTGGCACATCTGGGAAAACCCGAATCTGAAAGTTTCCCAGTTTTCCACACCCAAACAAAAGTTCAAGTCCCTGCCCAACACCCACAAATCCATCACATGGTCCAATCAAGCATCGTCCCAACTGGGGATGCCTCCCAGTTTCAGCCTTCCAGGCGCAGGGCAAGTTGTCCTTGACTTCTTGAGAAAAGAATGTTATTATGACTATATATCACCCATGCTCCATACGATCCCCCCTCCCTTTTTCCCACAGTAGTAAATGTGGCAGGTTCTTTTGGAAAGGTGCTACCAAACTACTGATTTTTTTTCCACATGGACTAACCTGGCTTTCCTCCTACAGTGGTACTAAAGGCGATCTCTTTAGGTGATGAGGCAGGGCCGGATGTGTCATGTGCTGGCCACTCCCACGCCCAGTTTAGCAAAGGGGGGGAGTCCCGATACATCACGTGACACCGCTGTGATCCTGTGAGTTTGACACCCCTGTCCTAAGGTATCCTCAAGGTGTATACAATCAGTTAGCTTTTGTTACTTTCTGTGACTTTGGTATTACCTGAAGATTCATATCTTCACAAACGTTAGAAGCTTTGCCAGCTAAATTTTCCTCTGTTGTTTGCATATATTTAGAAAAGTAGATAAGGAAATGGAAGAAAATAATTCAGTTTGCATATGAATACAAATTTATCTAATTTCACATTTTTAATTAACTGAAAGTTATAAAATCTTGTATTGGATACAAAATCTTTTTTTATTCCTGTACTCCCTTTTTATGTAAAGCACTTGATCATAAATAAAGGTATCTATCCATCTGTTCCAAAATTCAAATTTCTCTGCATTTTGTAGTGCAGGTTGCCAACAATTTAAAAAAGGCTATCAGGGATATACAAAATATACAGGTATTTTTGAAAATGTTGTGCATAAATAATTTTAGGAAACATTGTTGCAAGAAAATATCTAAGATAAAATTGCATCTTAAAATGCACATGCTTGAAGAAGCATACTCTGAAATATATTTCAGACCGGGGGACACACTCTGGACTTGGTTTTTATCTCTAGACAGTGGTTGAATGGTCTTGATTTAGGGGGTATAGAAATTGAACCCTTGTCATGGTCTGATCATTCTCTTCTTCG
>JANHZT010006451.1:0-11921 GCA_032468215.1 Stegonotus admiraltiensis
TCTCTCTCTCTCTCTCTCTCTCTCTCTCTCTCTGTGTGTGTGTGTGTGTGTGTGTGTGTGTGTGTGTGTGTGTGTGTATCCTGGCAGCTACCTGTATAAGTGTCTTACATTTTCTTGGCAAGGTGCCTTGGTAGTGATTTTACATGCCCACTTCTTTATTAATTCTTTATTAATTACTGATTAATAAATAATAATGAACAAGCAGTATTAATTAAAAATAATATTGAATATTAAATAAAAAGTAATAAAATAATATGTATTAAATAAAACTTATTAAATAAATACATTTCCTTTATTTAACCATTATTTTGTAGAATGGCAAATCGGCAAAGAAGTCATTTGACCATTTTGCATTATAGCTAACATATTCTTGGCACTGCTGAATCAAATATTCCTAAATAAATCCAGAAATTTAACATTGTTCATCAACATGTGCCATTCTGCTGCTACCTATTTTAATGTACTTCCATTATAAGTAATTTCTTTTTCCCCCCTCCTCTGTCTGCTTCTTTCTCTAAGGATATCTACCCATTCTAAAACAGATCAAAAGTCTTTTCATTTTGCTTACAAGCTAGGGCAGTACTGTGTCAGAGATATCTCAGTGTCAATTGCATTGTGTTGTCTTGTGTTTTTGACTGTGATCTGTCAAGTCCAGATTCAAAATACAGCATTCCAGACCTGAAACAGCTGGCCTGCAGAGCTGAAGAGCGCAGAAGGGGTATGTTACTTTGTCATTACATTTTGTTTCACTGTGTGTAGCAGTTGCCTTCCTCAACAGAAAATAAAAGCCCATCTACAAAGAGAGCATGTTTCCTTCCCCCCCCCCCCAAAAAAAACCTTTCTGTACCCTGGTGTTAAGCTCCCAATTGTCTTTCCAGCTTTTGGAAACCTGTTCTGATTACGCAGTGCTCATTTGATTTGGCTATAACACTTAATGGTCTGTAAATGTAAATGAAAGGAATGAAATACTTTATATTAATTAACATTACAAGAATTTGCTGCTGCTGCTAATGAATGTTAAATAGCATGTGTTTCTAAACTACATTCTAAAATATAATGTATGACAATAAGTTTAAAAAATAAAGCAATTTGCATATTATGAAAAGAGCTTGTCTGATGAGCTTGTTTGATAATTTGCCCAAGAACTGTTCTCATCAGTGGGACTTAATTAAGAGGAAGTCCTATATCTCTGAATGAGGGGTTCATAATTCTCCAGATACTTCTGAGAGACAATGCCCAGCATTCTTTACCAAAAGCCATATTGTCCTGGCTCCACAGGAACTGAAATTCAATAACTTTTAGACAGTCATAGGTGATATTTTCTAAGTTGCTTATAATTTAAATCATGATATCCATTGTTGAAAGATAATAATAGAGACAATACCTTCTTACAACTATGAAATCAAATGAACACATCTAATATTTATTACATCGAAGAAAATTATTTTTCACAAGTATTTGTGGCCTCACATAGTCTAATTCCCTGTTCATGGAGGCATATTTACATGAAAAACAACACAATAATAAATAGCACAAATAAGGTTCCATGTGTCTTATTCTGTACATTGTGATCAGCTTCTGGTATTTCATCTCAATGCCTATTGCCTGATAAAGTTTCACCAGCTCTCAATAGGTATACTAAATCTGATTTTTGTAGTACCTATTCACTAGTGATATGGTCATGGTATGAGACAGGGAAGTTTCTTCTCAACAGCATGCTGGAAAACATTTAACTGGATAAATAAATAGGATATGCTTAATAAAAATAAATTCTTTTTCAAAAATCTTTGAAGAAAGAACTAGTTTCATTGACTGCTGGATTGCTGGATCAATAGTAGCACTTCTACCTTATCACTCAGTTTTTAATCAATTTGTATAAAATCAGTGTATTTCCTTCAGGCTAGGGTATATGTTCCTCACTGATATTTTTCCATATGAATACATTTGTGCGCACATTTTTTAAGGTAGAGTGAATCCATTACTAATAAATCATACTCTGGCTCAGAATTTGTCTTCACATGCTGAAAAAAACTAATTTCGTTTATATCTAACCCCTTTTTATTTATATATAATAAAATGGCAATTACATCTATATAAATCAAAAGAAGCAACATTTGATTACACCAAAGGCCACACTCTTAAAATAGTTATTTTATTGTCTTAATTCATTGAAAACTCTCTATCCTGATGTTACATTTTTTTTTGCTAATGAATTTTAATGCTCTGGGCACTTCAAGTACTCCCTGAAGTTTGAGATGTTTGATATAAATCAATACTTTAATGTTTCTTTCAAAATACTATAGTCTGTAAAACTTCTCTTTATTATTAGAATGTAATATGCAGTGTTTATTATTTTTTTTAAAAAATAGTGGTGGTGGAGAAATGTTTGTGAAATGCATTTGTAGGGCTGAAGCCAGTTCTGTAGAGGGAGGGAATATTGGCTGGTAAAAACAACAGGAGATGTGGTTTTTTTACTGCTTCCTGAGAGCAGCCCCCAAGTTACTGCTGGAGAATTCTCCTTCCTCCAGGAGACTTAAATGGAATAGTACTTCCAATTTGTCTATTCTCAAATATGGTTGAGAGTTAACTAAGCCATTTCCACACAATTTACTTGTGTTTGACTAACTAAATGTGGGCAGGCAATAGTTTTATATTATTACAGGGTTTATACATTGGTACAAAATTATACAATGCTCGCCTCTGGGGAGATATACTAAGGTGTTTGCTCTCTCTCTCCCTCCCTCCTCCCCCCTCCTTTAAAAACATTCACCCAATAAAATTAATTATGTCTGATTCATTTGCTTATTTAAACATTTACTACTAAAGTGATGAAAGAAATATTATACAAAAAGCACACAAAACTGGATCTGAGAAACCATTATCTAGTTTAGCAGTTAGCACTTGCATAATAATTTATAACATTAATTATATAAGTTTTAGCTCTGTGTATGAATAATTCATAATCAATGGGTTTATTTTTTTCTTTTGTCATTTTCCCCTTTAAGTTCCTAATACAGTAACCGGAATCATTTTCAAAGATTTTGCTTACCTTCATGTAGAACAAATATGCTTACCTGAGAACCTTCAGACACTGTGCTTTGTATTAATATCCATTTTCTGTTAAAGAAGAAATCATTGATTTCTTCTCTACACCATCCCTTCCCCCAGACATGTCTGTGCACATAAGAATAAAGATTCAGGGCATATTATTTGTCTTAAGAACTCAGTATTTTTATCAAGTTACTACAACAAACTGCTAGTTGAGTTTGGTAGGACTCACATTGTTATTATATCAGTATCCCTCATAGTTTTCTTTGGTTTATCTTATTCTATCAGCCTCAGACCAATGAAACAGCATACATATTTTTATGAATTGCCATTATAGAAGACACAAAAGATCCTGATTTTTTTTTTTAATCTAGGATTTTCTGTAGCTATAATCCAATCAACTTCTCAGCTATCAATCTACAATTGACAATGGTATCTTCATGGGCCAATTGCAGGGTCCGGAATGGGGGATACTGTTCTTTAATTATTTTTCTTGCTTAGTAACTAGTTAGAATCAGTGTTGATAAGCAAGAAAAGTTCATTCTGTTATAAATTGCTTCAGAGTTTGTTAATCTTTCCTCTACTGTTTAACATTTAAATTAAGCCCCTGGGCAAAGTCATATAGCAGGGTGTAGCATCTTCAATAACTTAATGGCTATGGAGATTTTCAATCATCCAGGTTATGATTGTCCCAAAGGTGCTTTTTCAAGAGGCAACTGGACTTTCTGGTTTTTCTCTGAAGACATTTCACTTGTCATCCAAAAAGTTTCTTCAGCTCTGACTGGATGGTGGGGAATGGAAGGATTTATACTCCTTGCAGACAGCTGGTCATTTGCATTCTTTTAGCAAATTGTTAAGGTCACTGGAGATTTATCTGTGTCATCAGGATCACCTGAGTGGTGCAAATGAGTGTGGAGCCTTTTTGGCACTGTTGAAAGGCCTATGTTGTATCTTGGAGATAGATGATGTCATATCCCTCCCCCTCTGTTGAGAAAGAGCTGTTCAATTTTGACATCGATGGCCTCTTTGACACCTCTTTCAAATGAGCAGTACGCTCTGACCAAAATGTGGACTTTATTGTCTTCAAAAGAGTGGCATTTGTCTTTTAAATGCAGATGGCCTGCTGAATCTAGTCCTGATGGGTTTGCTCTCCTATGTTGTGCCATGCATTTATGAAGTGGTTCTTTTGTTTCCCCAATGTACAGATCTGCACATGACTCACTGCATTGTAATGCTCATTTTGTGCTCCAGTCATTAGAACCCTACACCACTGAGATGAAGGCCTGCCTACCAGTAAAGATAGGAAAGAAAAATAATGAAAACACATCATGGAAGCCCTCAGAACCCAAGTGGGTCTTCATCAAATCTCAAAAAAGAGCCATAGGAGCTCCTTCATAACAGACCAACAAAGAGAACAATAAACAAAGCAATGCTGTCATTCCATACATCGCAGGAATATCAGAAAAGCTCAGGAGGATCTTCAGCCAACATAACATACATGCACACTTCAAACCCAAGAATACACTAAGGCAAAAGCTTGTCCACCACAGGGATCAAACACCTGGACCCAAACTGAGCAATGTTGCATATGCAGTTCACCCTAGGTGAGAAGAGTTGCTTAGAGCTCCACCACAAAGAAATGTCATATTTAAGTCCCCTGGACTTGAAGTCCCTCTTCTGGAACAAGTTACCATTAGCTCCATGTTAACAGTTAAATTCAATTCTAAGAAGAAATGATTAAATGTTCTTATTACTAGAATGCTCTGAAAGTGATTGCTATCAGACCAGTTACCTGTCAAACATCTGTATGTACTGACCCTTCCTTTATTAAAATCTCCTTTGGTCATTCCAGTCTGGCACAGCAGGTAGGCTGGTAATTGGCCAAAGAATCAGATGCTCAACTTCATGCAATCAGACTTAAATCCATATTCTATTCAGTTCCCCTTGCTTTCCAAGTCCTACCGGTCACTGTCCAATATCTTCAAGACAAAATGGTACAGTTCCTTGAATATTCCTTGAAAGGACTATCAGAGTTTTCGAAGTATCCAGAAGTAAATCAGAATTTCTAATGGTAACATTGGTGACTACATTTCCTGATTGCCAGTGACAAGAGGATGCTCTTTTCCTGTCATTAAATTCAGCTCTGAGAAAAGCCCTTTTCCTGGGTTTTTATGCATTGGATTGAACTGTGGTGTCACAGGGTAGATCAACTATTTTAAAAGACTTTTATTAGTGTTCTGAGTACCTTGACCCTTCAAGGCTATGACTGGCATTACTACTTTGTTTTTCTTGGGGTTTTTTTCTTATCATGAGGAGCTGGATAGTCCAGATTGATGAGTGGGTTAGTTGTTAAACATATTGTCACTATCGCTTATCTAAGCTCATCTAGTCTCTTTATGATGTCTGCTTGCTCAGAATCTGGCAAGGTACTTGAACCAGTCAATTAACTTCCAGAGGCTTGTCAATGGTCTCCCTTTCTATTAGTGTTGCAGATTATATTTATTTGGAAAGTTCTATCTCAAGAGCATTGTTGATAGAGCATCTTTCATATTATCCAATGTATTACACCTGGAGATTATCTACAAACTATGGTAAAACTCCTTTTCTGTATATGAAAACATATTGAGAAAGTACTCAAGAAGGCCTTAATTTTAAACAACATGTTTGAAATTGTGGGTTGTTTTAATGTCAATAACATCACATACAGCTTTATGGGTAATTATTCCACTTTCAACAGAGCTATCAAATACTTTTCACAGTGAAGTAGATGACTCAAAGACAAGGCAAGTGACTTTTTAGAGTCCGTGGCCTATATTTACTCTGTTATTATAAATTTGTACAGTAATCTTATGGGTAGTAAGCAGCATTTACTGCTAATACCTGTATCCTTTTCCTATCTGGCAACTGATAATCTCTTTCCCTCCTGATGAGTTTGTAAGTAAGATGAACATATTTCTCTGCTGACCACCTGTTGAGCCCATTAACTGTAAGGAGTAAGGCACCTTGTAGCATCTGTTGTTTTATTTTGTTGGCTTTTGCTACTTATATATTGTCAAGATCTCTTTTAAAGAATTCACTTTTTAAAAATGTAGTCAGCAACTCCAAGATTAAGATTACCTTTTGTCCTGTCAATAAACATTGTCTGGTTACAAAATCAATTCCGTTCTCCTTTTTGAGATTCATATCTTTCCCATCCTGCATAAGTAACCCAGCTGTTGAATGAACGGC
Organism: Stegonotus admiraltiensis; assembly: GCA_032468215.1. Classification (NCBI taxonomy): domain Eukaryota; kingdom Metazoa; phylum Chordata; class Lepidosauria; order Squamata; family Colubridae; genus Stegonotus; species Stegonotus admiraltiensis. Next base: position 6,277 of record JANHZT010006451.1, read on the forward strand.
AGCTGCCTCAAAGGAGGAGGATTTGTCTTAGTTTGATTCCTTCTTCAATGTACAGGAGAATTCTTAAGAGTTGTTGACTTTTAGTGTCTTGTAAATCCCACTTCAGGGGATTGTATGTATTTGACAAGTATATCAGGTTCGAATGAGTTATAGATAATGGTTTCCTATTTGCTATGTGTAACATTTTAAAGGTTCATGTCACATAGTATGCATGCTGTCTCTTCTTTCCCCATCTTCTAATTCAGTCTGGTCAGTCCAATAAGTGGTCAAAATACTTTTACCAAAACTCAAAATGTCTTACCAAAATAGCCAAACTGTAATAATTTTAAAATATTTAATGAAATGCTGAACAACTTTGCCTAACTGAAGCATACAATGAATGAAGAAAAAAAGTAATTTTTCTGTAAGAGGTGAGTAGCGAGCCACTGCTCCTTGTAAATTATAAACTATATTAGGAAAATGTTTATAGAGAAAAAGTATGATAGGAAACAAACAAGAGGAAATAAAAAAGGAAACAATAACAGATTATGTGTTATTCAAATAAATCTGAAGCAGAAAGACAATCAGAGAATCTGTGGACTATCAGACAATAAAAGAATGAAAGGGGTGCCCAAGAAGGCTATATAGATTGCAAAGAAACATGAATTGTTTGTATCTGTCTCCAGTTCTAAAGATATAGGACAGATTTTTTCTCTCCCTTCAATTGTGTCCAATTTATGGAGACTGCCACCTTTATTGATTTTTGTCAGAGAAGGTATCAGAACAAATAAAGCAAAATGAGTCAACAAGGGAAGATATTTTAAGGTGTCTTGAGAGATAGCATGGTAACAAATCACTGAATCCTGATGGCATGTACCCAAGAATTTTTTAAAAAACTTAGATGTGAAATTGTTGATATGTAACTTTTCAATCCAACTGGCCTAAAGTAGTGACTAGAGCACTGGAGATAGTTAATCTCAGTTTTTTAAAAAAAGGAAAGAAGGAAGGTTTCTGATCCCCCTGCCAGCTTCCCACAAAGAAATTCAATAAGGAAGCTAGCAGGAAGTCTGAAGTTGTTCCATTCCTACTGCTTTTTTGCCTAGCCTTGATCATTTTGTTTCTCTGTTCAGATAAGAAAATATGTCTGAAAATGGCCCAATGGGACAAGGATTGTCTAGTGCTAGGATTTTTTTTTCAATTTTATTACATTCCAGAATTACAGTTGTTTTATTTTCATTGCCTTTCAGACAGAGTAGATATAATCATTCCACAATTCCATCCAGTCAGTTCAGAAGCTTCAGTTCAAACAATATAAATGAGAGTTATATTAGTATTATTGTTTTAATATTTTGAGATTTGAATCATATGATTCTACCACAAAACAGATTTGGATAAGAGTAGTGAGTTATATGATATTTGTTTCGCATATTGCTACAGCCTTCCTAAATTGTTTCAATGTGGGCATTGATTAAAAGTACATTACTTTTATATGATAGGTAGAAATTCAAAGTGTCACAAGGCACTTTCTAGAAACTAAGTGAAGAAAACTGAAACACACATTATTTAAGCACTCTTATTAGATGATATGTAATTTAGGACTACTCCATGTAAGATACTGAAGGCTGAATTATAATGAATTATAATTATGTTTCCATAATACTTCTGTTGTATGTATTTGCGTATTTTGTGCTGGAGGCACAAAAAGCATATCTGGGGAAAAAAGATAACTATGTGGGAACAGATGCAACAAATTAATTAGGGAAGACTGACAGTCACACTCTGATATCAGGAAGCAACTAAGGGATTTTCCCCACACATGCACCTTTTCTTCTTTAACAACTAATTAGGAACTCTGAGCTGATTTATCTCTAGAATTACATGAAGAAGGATGTAAAAGAAGAGAAGGAAGAAGATACCCTCTGCCACTGTTTCTTATCAGGCTGTGTTCAGTCCCTGATAATTTCATTCACTCCTGGGGAAAGTAATTTCTATTAATTATTGGAGATATCTTTGTACACATAGAAAGTACACTTATTGTCATCTGACAATAGCATATATTAAAGATTTTTCCATTCAAAATATCTGAGTTTGTGATTGGATCCTTCCCCATTCCTTATCTGCATATATATTTAAATATAAACATGGATGAGACACAAAAAGAATGCACTTTGTACCAGAGGAATTAGTCTCAAGAACATATTTGAATGAATAGTAGTATGCAATAAAGATATTAATTTTTCATTCTTAACTGGAATTTTGAGCAGCGTGAGACATAACTCTTTCCTTCAAAGCAGACACAATTTTAGGTAGAGATGGATGGAAACTTTTTCATAAGCTTTAAACAAACATAACTCAATTAAAAGGGGGTGGGTAATGAAATCTCTGTCAATGAAAACCAAAGCTCCCAATATGAAATGTGTCTGGAATTCAGTCTTCCCATATTAAATGTTGCCCTTTGCTGCAAAAAATATTTCCTATTCTCATGCTGAGTAATTCTGAAGAATTTGTGTTCCGCACATTCTTTCAATATAGCCACATTTGATATTCAATTACTCTTGACCAGGTATTACAGTTATGCTAACAATGAATCACACATTTCTAAGTCAGTCTCAAGTTGTGAAGGCCTGTTTCACCAATGTAATTTTCACTGAATAAAATGACAAAGAAAAAGAAAGACCATGTGTGTATGTTTATAAACCAATTCACACCTGAGCCATTCATTATAAAAATTAAATAAATAAATATAAATAAATAAATAAATAAATAAATTATCATCTTTAATTTTCCACTGTACAATTTCAGAGATAGAGAAGATATTGTATTGTAAATATTCATTGTTTTATGCAACTCTTGCAATTATGCATATTATTTATTCCCCTTTCTAAGAATATAAAACTGCAATCTGAGATCTGAGACCTCTAAGAACCACTCTGGCAGGTATACAATATTCATCTACATGCACTGAGTGAATTGTGTTCTGCATTATCTTAGAGGTAAGCTAGCACAAGCACCATGTTATACTATATGACAGTTTCTATGGCAACTCTTTTCTTTAGTCTCCCACTGAAAGCCATACACTGTAGCAGAAACAGAGCCAATAATTATATGGAAGTTCAGAAGGAAGTTTTGTTAGACTCTTTTCACATTCCTAAATTAAAAAAACCTCAGCATTTGGAGGAAGAAGTAAAGAAAAAAGGCCAGAACTCAGAATTACAAGGGAACAGTGCATAGTCCAGATTCATTCTAAATTCAAGGCTATATCAGATGTAATATCCTTAGAAAAGTGGCTACTTTTTAAAATATTTGCCAGTTTAGATTAAACTACTAAACTGTTGCTAAAATAATATTTTAAATATTTCAAATAATGCAAACATTAAAACTACATAATAAAACATGTTAAAATAAAAATACTCAAATTCATCAAATAATAAACAAGAAGAAATATAAGAAATATGTTTTAGGTAAAGTATTTGAAGTACTCTACTTAAATATTCCCCTTCAAAATTAATATTTAACCATAAAATCCACATTGTTGTGGAGAACAGATGGCTTTTAAATGGTCTAAAATTTTAGCAAGGTATAGTAAATAAATCCTTTCAAATTAAATTAAAAATATGTGGGTCCAATACCTGGCATTTTATCTATTATACACATGAATTTTTCTAATAATATGGGTGCTCAAAGATCTAAAATTGTAATACTAGCCTCTTTACAGTTCTGAGTTCTATCTCTAGATACTTATTATGATAAAAGGCAGAATTCTGGTGTTTCTAGAACCCTAAAATTGATTCAGGAAGCTATTCCTAACTGTAGGGTAGAAAAAGCCCACCAAATGAGATACCATATTTCAATATTACCATATCCTATCTAACTGTCCTTAAATATGCAACTTGATAGAGTATTTTAAGTGGGAGAATATCTATGTATTATTTTCAGTAGCTATTCTTAATCCTTCCACATACATATTTTAAAATCTTCTATTTTTTTCCCCTCATGATGTCATTCCCATAAATAAAACCTAACCCGGCCTAACCCTAACCCAAAGACGTTTAATAAAATAGACTTGGATATTTCCCCATAAGAATTTCCCTCTGCTTCCAGATTATTCTTTGTCAATGAAAAAGCCTGGAGCTATTTCTTTAATCTCTTCTTCTTTCAGGAATGACAAAATGTATGCATGTGTGGCCAACTGATTCCTAAAATACTAGATCTCTGGTTTATGTCAGTGTTAGGTACCATTCTTCATTGATAAAATAATCTTTTAGTATACATAGATATGTCTGTTTACATTTCTTTATCTGCAATGCTGTTTACGTTTGCTGGAAAAGATTATAAGTAATACCTATAAGAGGCATTAATGGATAGGATATGGTGCTTTGGCAGATCTCAATTGGCAAATGATTATATGATTCTCTTCATGCAAATTAAAACCTATCATTTTGTTAAATGTGATTATATCCATGCTTTTACCATTTAAATGTAGTTCTTCAATTTCTATTTGTTCTATTTATTTATATTTCAGTATAAAGGAATGGGAATGTTTCAGCTGAAAAGGTAAAAATATAACTGGAACACCAAAACAATGCTGAATAATTTAGCTGCAAAATGCTCTTTAAAAAATAGTAAAATGGTTATAATAGGCTTGTCTTGGATGCAGAGTTTGGCTTTAGCCCAGTTATTAGTGAAAGCTGATGCTTCCATTTAGTCACTGCATTTGAAATAAAATGTAGAATATCAATATAAGAGAATCTCTATAGCTTGGGACTGAACTATGGAGAATTTGGTGCTCTCTGAACTTGCTTATTTACTTACACACATTCCATTACTCATCTAGGAAGCATCATTAGTGCTAGTGATTGTGAAGTTTGCTCTGTGTTTGCAGTATATACATTAGCTTGCCCTGTTGGTGACGGAAGGTGTGGTTTTCTACTTAGTAGTTCTTTCATTAGGGTATTGTTTTCGGTTTGACTATTTGTCTGGTGTTAATCCCTGTTTATCTGGCTATAGGCTGTTAGAAAGTATGTGTTCGGATTTTCTTCTTAGCTTTTTAAATGTCTCTTTTGAATGGTCTATATGTGTTCATGTGTCTGTTGATTGCTGATTTGTCTGAATCCAAGCTTTCAGAATTTCCTAGCATTTTCCTAGGCTTGATATGGCATGCTCACAATTTCTCAGATGAAACTATGATTGTGTCTGTCCATACATTGTGAGATTAAGAGTTTTCAGCCTGTCTTCTGACTGATGCTTTGTATACATGGATGTGATCTGCTAGTTTTTTTGTCTGTCTGTGCATAATGGCTATTACAGTCCTTACACTGTATGCTGTAGTTGACTCCTGTTTTTTCTTTTGGGCTACTGAGTCTTTTGGTTTACTTCAGATATTTTGCAGAGCTTTAAGTTGATTTGCATGGTTGTAATAATGTAATAGTCTGTTTTCTTGTTTCCAAGATGATTTTGATGAATTATCTTTTTGGTATGTTGAGTTGATTGTGCTGTTGTGGGTTATGGGATCAAGTACTTTTTGATAAAGCTGAATAGAATAGAATAATTTTATTTGTATACCGCCCTTCTCCCGAGGGACTCAGGGCAGTGCACAGCCAAGGTAAGACAGCAAAAATACAAAAGTTAAAAAAGATTTAAAAGAATTAAACAGTTGGCCCACAATT
>JANHZT010006451.1:34822-50465 GCA_032468215.1 Stegonotus admiraltiensis
GAAGAGAAGAGAAGAGAAGAGAAGAGAAGAGAAGAGAAGAGAAGAGAAGAGAAGAGAAGAGAAGAGAAGAGAAGGAGCTAATACATATGCACATCCACCTATCTATATTTCTGTGACTTAATCTTTCTGTCTACCTCAGTATATGTTTTGTTTCAGTGAAAACATATTGAAAGTTATTATTATACCAATCCCAAATTATCCAATACAACAAGAAGGCCTCATTAACTGAAGGTTGTGTTCTGTAATCCGCCATGCTGGTTCAGCACAGGTTGGTGGATATAGGTCTGAGAGAGATTGATTGGTCCAACATTACCCAACTAGCTTCCATTTGTTTAGCACCATTGGAATTTAGAATGGCACTGAAAAAAGTGGCTTGCAACCTGTCCTCGCATATACGACCATTGAAGCATCTTCACAGTTACATGATCAAAACTCTGGCACTTGGCAACCGACATGTATTATGGTGGCTGCAGATCCCGGAGTCAGGTGATTGCCATTTGCAATGTTCCTAGCTGGCTGCTACTAAGTAAAATCAGTGGAGAATCCAGATTCACTTGATGACTCTGTGATTCACTTAACAACAACAGTGATTCACTTAATAATGATGGCAAAAAGATTGGATGTGACTTACTTAACCACCTTTCTTAACAATAGAAATTCTGGTCCAAATTGTGGTCAAATGTTAAGGATTACCTGCACAAAACAAAGGAACAGCTCTACTGCCTAGTTAAATGCATTTGTTTATAGAGTTTAGAAGCAAGTGCCATGTTATGGCCTATTGGCCACTGGCCTCTCCAGCAACCGAATAAGATGAGAAGGAGGCATGGGAATTAGGGTCAGAATCAAGGCAACCTGAGAACTCCAAGGGGGGAGAGGGAATGGAGCTGGCAGAGACAGAGAGAGACAGAGGCGGAGCCTGGGCTGTCCATCAACCCTCAGATGGAGAGTCAACAACCCCCAGGTCTGGAGGTAGCTGATGAGAAAGAGGAGGAACAGCTGGGTCCAGTGCCTAACGTGCAGGTGCACAGAAGGCAGCGGAGAGCAGTGGAAATCCGTGGGCCGATCCTTGGGAAGGAAGAGCCATCTCTGCTAGCAAAGCCCCACCCTATCTCTGGGGATAAAAGGCAGGGGGCAGAGATGAATAGATGTGGCAGACAACTATTCATCTCCCTGCCAGACAGACGTTAGCCTGCAATGAGAAAGCAACTTTTTACCGGGGCTGCTGGCGTTCCTAATAAAAGAATCATTGATTGAACTTCAGAGGGTTTGTTGTGTTTGGGGAGCTAGGTCAGAACATGCCATTTCAATATGATAAGGTCAGGCAATTAATCTATAGGTGCATGTGATCCATTAATCTATTGCGTGATTATGTGCAATGTAAAAATACATTAAATCTATACATGCATACTTACATTATTTTATTGTGTTTATCGTCAGCTTAATTATACAATAAATCTGCTGTTTAGAACAGATATGCCCAGAATTATTTGAATTTTATGGGGAAAGGCTACCCAATTGTTTAAAAAGGTGAGAAAGGAAGGGAAGGAGAAGAGGCAATGACAATAATAGTTGTCCCACCTCAGTTTCAGAATTATTGCTACACTTGCTTTGTGGAAAGAATCCTATCAGACATGAGACCTGCAGCTGTGTGCTATTTTTGAAGAATATCATTTATTGCTTTTGATACCTTTAAGTTTCCTTAGTAAGTTTTATAACCTGCAATCATAAGTCCACTAAAGAAATATAAAATCCAGATGTGCTAAGGACAGGAAGAGCAACATTTTGTCTAGCATCACAATCTTTGATTTTAGGTTTAGAAAAGAACATCTATTCTTTTTACATATTACAACATATGTTTAAAATTAAACAGGGGTCTGATTATTAACCTGGCTGACATTGGTGACTTATTTAAGGATACCAAACACATTCACTAACATTTTGATTGCTGGTTGTAGTCAAAAGATTATACCTTTTTCTTCTTTTTACCAGACACATCCCACCATTTATTTGCAACACATGCATAACAACAGCTGCTGCACATTTCTGGCTGTCCTGCTGTGCTGACTACCACTTTCAGAGACAAGTGGTGCATGAACATGATATTGTTCCTCGTCTGCTTTTCCATTTTCTGCACTGCTAGTCACTGGTCCTATTCCAGCTTTAGCAATTGTTATATTTATAGCTAAAGCAGCATTATGACAAAAATCAACCCAGAATTTTCCTGTAAGTGTGCCTAGGGTCATTATTATAGTGAAACCTGTACCATCATCAGTGGCTTACACTATTCACACTTGATGTACACTGATGTGTCAGTGTCCATCTCTATTGTTATATGAGTTCAGAACTCAAAATGCAATACTGCAAAACTCAGCACTGTGTTTTTCAGAGTCAAACTAATGCACTCTAGAGATGTGTAATAAACTTTTTTTTGAGACAAATTCAATTCCTAGCAACTTCATGGATATATCCATGTTTTCTTTGCAACAGTATAGAAATGGTTTAGCATTGTTTTTTCTGGGACATAACATTGTGTATTTTTTTTCATCTTTTTAAAATTTAAAAATATACACATGAATTGTTGTTTGCAATTTTCTTTAAAAGGTTTGACAATGGTCCAATTCTGCCTTCATATTTTTACACAATAATAATGCCCTAATAATATCATTAATATTTTCAATGTATAACTGTGCCAAACATAAATATTTATGTGTATTTCTTTTATGCATATATACATACCTACATACCTACACACACAGAGAGAGAGAGAAAGATAGGTTTATCCATAGTGTAACTTTTTTGTGTGAATTCTTTTTTCCACAAACATTGCTGCTAATACATGTTATGTTGGAGCTATTGTGTAGAATTCCAATGTGATGGAATTCCAGGATTTTTTTAGCATCCTTAGTGCACTGAGATAGAGAACTGTTACAACACAGATATCTATCCAGAGCTTATTTATGTGTAACACAAAGAAAAGAAAAGAAAACATAACAATGCCAAAATTTTCTGATTGTTGAAAATTCAGAGCATATCTGAAAATTTGGTGGAAATAGTGGAAATCCTACAATCTGATTAGCATTAAAAAAAAACCCAGACCAACCAGGGTGGGAAGGAGGGAGGGGGAGAGAGAGAGAGAGAATGCAGCAAAATCTTTACTTCTGATGTCACTCCATTACTTTTATTACCATGGTCATTGCCACCCAGGTTAATTATGGCTATTGACCTCCAATTTGTTGCTCTTCTCTCATTTATGTGCTTACTGCTTCCATGCAAAATATATAGAAGCTATGGTTCACAGAATGTTTTATACCTACATACATGCAAATTCAGAAACATGCACACACTCATACATATATGTGTTCCTATAACTTAGGAATCAGTGTGAAAAATAAAAATGTACTCTAGGCTTTAAATGTGGAGAATCTTTAAAAACAAATCATAATATTTGTTACAATTATAACTTGAGCTCCTTTTGTAAACTAGTTTTGCTTTTTTAAACAACAATCTTCACATCATAAAGCTGACATGTTCAATCCAGTGTGTATTTGTGTGTGCACGTACATGAATGGAAGCATGCTTAAAGAAATGAATGTAAACAAATTTCCCTCCCCAACTTCATACTTCCAAAGCACTGTTTCCCAAGAGTTTGTAAATGAGAGAATCTCAGTGGTAGAGCATAATTTCCCCAAAGATCTGGCTAATTTATAGCTTTCAACACACCAATGACCCCTGCAATTTTGAAGTTGCTTCATTAATTTCTGCACACCTGCTCCATCTATCTTGGAAAAAAAAAACAGATCAAATGAGCAATTCAGTTACAAAGCTTTTGTAAGAAAGCTGCTTTACAGGTTTCTCTTCTCTTCTTTTCAATAAACTATGCCAAAGACTGATGAGATCAAAAATTAAAAATAGAATGTCAGATTGAGGTTGCAGACCTGACATAGTTAGAAAAGAGAAACCAAAACTGAACTCAGCTATATCTTCACTGAATAAGGTTTGAACATATCTGACTACAATATCAAACTGCTTCTGTGACCAAAGCATTGTATAGCGTACTCCAGATTGAAGCAGCTTTGGGGCATGCTACTTTTCATGTCTTAAAGTTGCATCAAAGGTTTTTAAAAAGGAGAATTTTAAACATGAAAGATTTATTAACTATTTGGAATTGGTTAGTCAATCTATGGCTGATTCATATACATCTGATAATCATAGAATCATAGGGCGAAGGGATCTCAGAGGTCTTCTGCTCCAACCCCCTGCTAAAGACAAGAGCCTTTACACCATCCCAGTCAAATGGTTGTCCAGTCTAGTTTTGAAAATAGTGATGGAATACCTACAACCCAGGAGGAAAACTATTCCATTGATTGATTGTTCTTACAGTCAGAAAATTTCTTCTTACTTCTAGATTGAATCTCTCTTTAACAAGTTTTCACCCATTACTTCTTGTCCTGCCCTCTTCTTTGTGATAGCCCCTCAAGTACTGGAAGACAATTATCATGCCCCCCCACCTTTAATCCTTCTCTTCAATAGGCTAGGCATACCTAGCTCCTTCAACCGTTTGTCATACGATTTAGCCTCCAAACCATTTACTACCTTTGTTACTCTTCTCTGCATGCTATCCAAGACCTCAACATCTATTTTGTATCATGGTGACCAAAACTGGACACTGTCTGCCAAGTGTGGTCTCATCAGTACTTGTCTTGATGCTATCAGCTCTTTTCCAGTCCTCTGATATTTTCCCTGTGTCACATGACCTTTGAAAGATTACATTCAATGTAAATTAAGTTCCACATTCCTTTAATCACATATTTGTAATAAAAAGGAGATGCAAAGTATATGTTATTGTTTATTTGTTAACTTTATATCCTGTCTCTCTCTACCAAGATCACAAGGCATTTTAGAGATCTCTTTTGATTTTACTCCCATAACAGTTCTATAAGATAGGACAGGCTGAGAGACAATAATTGGCTCAAAGCACCTATTAAGTGAGAGTGGAGTTGAAACTGACTTTCCCCATTCCTAGTCCAACACCTTCATTCATATACCATCCTAACTCTCATAGACAAGAACTGTTCTTAGACAAGTGTGAATAATTATCAATTTTTAGATTATAAATGGAATTATGTATGCAACATAAAACTACTTTAACACTTCTACCAAAGAAAGCCAAGAATAATAGATTAAAAGAAAACATTGAAACCAATTGTTTCTCTGCCTAGTCATTGCTTTCACAATGTTTTCTTCCTTCATTCTCATTGTAGAGCAGAGGTTTATGATATCTGGCTTCTAAGTAGCATGGAAATCTGATGCTTAGAAAATTCAAATACAAAAATTATTATGCATATTCTATGGAAACTGCTATTTTATTTCTCACCTCTTTCTCTTTTTTAGGCAAAAATCTTGTATTAAACATAGTCAACAAAATTCACTAAAATAAAATGGCAAATCATCCCTGAATGTTGTTCTTTTTAAAATTCAATATACTTATAATCTTTCTATTACAGTTTTTTTATCCACTTTCACTAATATATTTTTTGTATTTTTTGTAAATTTTGCCTTTTTATATTATATTTATATGATATAATATATTATTATTTATATTTCATGCAGTTTTATGTTAGATAATATAATTTTGTGAGTACTTTCCCTTCATAAATATATATTTTGTATACTCAGTATATGCATGGAAAACATGTTAGCATTCAAAATATTGTACCTTTGAGCACATTATTATGTTATTATTATTTACATTCATGATCAAGAAGTAAGAATGAATAATTCATATTGTTTCCAGGAAAATACTTGGGATGAAATGAATTACAATGTGTGTCATAATACTTAGTTTAAGAAAATTTTAATAGACCAATTTTCAACTAGCTGATTGGTAAACAGCAATCTCTAAAACTTAGAAATACGAATATGTCTCTTCCAAATCATAAGTCTTGCTGTGTAGTATAATAGTGTGATTATACTAGGATGCAAGTCTAAGAAATGACCTTTCAATTCCAATATGTTATTTTGATGATGAAGTCATTTACCCTGTAGTTTTTAATAATTGTCCTTCATAAATTATTGATTTGTTTTGGGACTTGATTGGTAGATTGTTCATTTCTTGGCATGTTCACTTTTTAAACAGTAGTTCTACCAACTGAATTAAGGATGAATCCCCAAGGGCAACTAATTAATTTACTTATGGAGATAATTAATATGGGCCATTTAACCTTTCCATAATTCACTTTTAATTCATTCTGTTGGTTTTATGGAAGATGTACTTTTCTCCAGAGTCATTACTATTAATTTCACTTTGAAGTGTTTGTAATGAGGAGGTTGGACAAAGTGGAGAACTTTTTACAAAGCATTCAGGCATGCCAATATTTCCATGTGGGTTACTTTTCATGGTATTATTTTTCCTTTGAAGTAGAAACAATAACTTAATAGCATGAAGTAGGCCAATGTTGAAACTACAACCTTTCAGGATTTCAGGAGATCTGATTTGGGTTTGGATTTCGGGTATGAATAATATGAATTGATAAAAATCACTGGCTTAACATTTTAGTTTATTAATTTTTATACTGGACTATATTGGAAATAGTTTTATATTGGATTTGGGATCTGACCAAATGTTATGCTAACTTTTAACAAGTATATAGGTGCCAGATAATTTTCTTCAATTAGAGTCTTCAAGAACTATATGAATACTGAAAAAAATATTGTATAAATAGTACATAAATAGAATGGCTTATATGTGAATTACCTATGTCTAAAATTATTTCATTTTAAAATTTAAAATTCTATTCTAGCCAGATTGCATAAATAAATTATTTATCAGGGTGAGATATAAATGGTTCAACAGAAGGAAAGGAAATTGCTTTGCATAAGCATTGCCTGAGTCTTTTCATTCTTGTTTATTTCTGAATATAGAATTGAATAATTAATCTGAATTCAGTAATTTGTTTCAGCTGCTTTGCATTAAAAATATAATACAATTCAAGGTGTGCCTTAATAGGGTTCAGAAAGTTTTAATGAACCAAAAATGTGACTTCTAATTTAGCTAACATCTCTCTCTCTCTCTCTCTCTCTCTCTCACACACACACACACACACACACACATTCTCTCATCATCTATCTATCTTCCATCTATCATCTATCCATCCTTTTGTCTGATAAAGGTGTAACTGACATTTGTGCTGCTGCTAAGCCCAACCCACTTCTCATGGTGGTTTTGTGGGGAAAATAGGAACAGGAAGGAATATTACGTATGTTGGCCGCCTTGAGTTATTTGTAAAGTAACGAAGATGAGTTAAAATCATATAAGTACCGTGTTAACAATAAAACCTTGCTTATCCATTGGTGTAGCTTTATTTATTTATTTTTTTTGCTGTTCCATACAACAAGCCTAAGAACTAAGGAGATTAATGTGAAGGATAACTTCAAAAATGGTTCTAGCCATCACAGTGAGTGATGGCTATCATCTTTTGAGTGGTCACATTAATATGAGTTTATTTTTAGCCATTAGTTTTGATATCACTTTTGTAGTGGGTTTAATCACCTCTGGTATGAAGCCATAGAAAATTAGCCATTAATGCAATTTCATCCAAGGCTCATCCCCAGTCACCTGGAAACTATATCATCCCCAGTGAAAATGTTAACAATATTGAGCTAGTTATATAGTTGTTCTTATTTAGTATAAGGCCACTTTCAATGTTTGTAAAACATATTAAGACAAAATATAGTGACAACTTTATGTACATTAATATAAAATCTAAAAAAAAATTACTGGAAAATCAGATTTCCCCATTGGAATCATTATGAGTGGCATTATCTGGTTGTAAATTTTAAGTATTTATAGTTGTTTCCACTTGATAAAAATGTTGAAGGCCGTCTTGAGATTTTGAAAGACTTCAGGGAGATACACAAAGAAGATGTTCTTATAATAATGGATAAAACATAATTTTATTGCACTCTTGGTCATGTTAGGCCACAGTAAAGAAATAAAAAAACTAAATGACTGTGAATTAAAACAATCTTGAAACCAGTGAGTGGCAACTCTTAATTACAAGTAGTAACCATGATCTGTTTTGAATTTACAGAATACAGTGACCATAAGATACTATATTTAATATGCTACATAGATAAATGGTTACCTGCCAAAAGTGTCGATTGCAGCAACATTAGTGTTCAAAGGGGAACTTGAGAGGATTATTTTTTTTAAAAAAAGAGAGATTGAAAGGATCAGTGAAGATGGACAAATCTTCTATATTGTGTGAAGGCTTTTAAATATTCCTGAGCTAGAGTGTATTTCTCATGCAAGAAATGAAAATTGAAGAGAAAATTGAATTAATTACAGACGTCCATATGTCTTTACCATTAAGATATAGGATAGATATTTTAACCTGTATTGACTTTTTTAGGAGAGAAAAAAAAGAAGTAAAATTAATTTGGGTAACAAGAAAAATATTTGAAATACATCTTGAAATACTAAATTATAACAAATTACCAACTACTGATGGTATCCGCTGGAGAATTATTAAATAAGTAAAATGTGAAATAGCTGATCTCCAAACAAAAATATGTAACTAGCTACTCAGATTAAACTCAGTACCAGAGGAATTCTCATGTGCTACCCAGAAAATTAAAAACTAGTGATTTTAATTTAAATATGTCGTAGTGTATATTTTTTAAAAAAGTAAAGGTTCTAACCAAGTTATGCCAAAAAATCTGGAGAATAACTCAGTAGTCAACATATTAGAAAAGATAAGTCTATATACCAGCACAAAGGAAAAAGGCTTAACAATATGTGGAAAGTAAGATACATATCCTTAATTTTACATGGTAGCAAAATAATGATTAGGATCATCAAATGCAAATAACAGCCAACTTGGAAAATGCCAGATGTTCCAGCTCGTTTTAGAAAAGGCTAAAAACAAGAGAGATAATTTTGGATGCCTGAAGATAATTCACAGTATCAAAGAATGAAAAAAAAAAGTTACTATGTGCTTCATAGATTATAAAAAGATCTTAAATTAGACCTGGTGGTACAGTGGTTAAACAGCATATTGCAGGGAAACTCTGCCCAAAGCCTTTTATTTATTTATTTATTCAACCTACTGAATATGCACTGAGGGAAACTGAATTGGAAGAAGATAAATGGGCATATTTCAGGTCCTATTGTTAAGGAATGCCAGTAGGCAGAGCCTGGAAAGCGAACCTTTTCTGCTATACTGCCCACTCTATGGAACATTCTCCCTCCAGGGAAAAGGTTGGTCCCAACTTTCCTGACTTTTAAGGCTCTAAAAACCTGGTTGTGCCCAGGACATGGGATCTGAACTTTCTGAAGTGACCAATCTCCTTGTTTTTGTTAATGATTGATCATGTCCTTGGCTCATATGCATTTTAATTTGTGTACTTGTCATTGTACTTGTCTTTATTTTTATATTGTTTCCTCTTGTTGAGATAGGCAATTGTATGTACTGACTGATTAAATAATGCAACTTTTAAACTATAGGAAGAAGCATAGCACATGTTATGGTGATGACACTGATAGCTAAATTGCAAATATTTTGCAAACTCTAATGATGAAAGTGAAGTGCAGTGAAAAAAAAATCAGATAAAATTAAATGTAAAGAATAATAAAGTAATTGATCCATAAAATAGAGTGTGTAGATTTTTTTCTGTCTCTCAAAACCTTAGGACAAGGATTGACCCAATATAACTGACTGGAAGGAATTCTCAAATAAATAATAGGAAACACTTTCCCCCCTCAATTTTTCAACATGAAAAAAAACTATTATTATTTCAAATCCATTGTTTTGCCATATGTATACATAAAAACATTTATGGTTAAACACATATTTGAAACATTCCTGCTATGTAACTTGGTTAAAGAATCAACATTATTTTTTATTCTTTTCCAATTCTCTCATTCATTGATATAATCTAATAAAATCATTATTTCATGCAGATCTCAGTCATGCATATTTCTTCCCAATTCATCTCTGGCTTTTTATTATTATCATTTTGATCATTCTCTGAATTATAATATACAAACAATATCAACTGATGCAGGGATTTACAACAGTCTACATTACTACATTACTTTACTACATCAAATTTTCTGATGTTCACTGTAGCCCTTTCATTCATTATTAAATCTTCACATTACTTCTCCACGTGTAATCATCAGCTTCATTCCACAAGATCAGATTATTTCTATTCATATTGGTTACACCTTTCTTTCAATTTTATGAACATATTATCTATTTCTTTTTTTAAAAAGATACCATTAATTCATATTTTACTATATAATCTTCATGAATGCAGATACAATCCTGTTTGTCCTAATTATCAGTCAATATGGCCAAGAATATAAGCTCCATTCCTGTCATAAATTTAATCAATAGAAGCCTTCATGTAATTTTTTTTTTGTTTAATAAGAAAAAGTGGCCATTCATAGCCAAACAATGCCATAGCATCCTCTGCTAACAGTCAAGACATAATCCTGGGGACAACTCTTACAGAAAAATATAATGCATAGTATTTTCAGGATACATCTTATATCTTATACTGGGGAAAACCCTTACAGAAAAATATTCCCACTGTCGCATTACTCTGTCCACTTTTATATTGCATACAGTAGATAGTTCCACTAAGTACTTTTTGAATTGCATCCATAGCTCAGAGAAGACAGCTATATTCTAAACACAAAAGTAAACATTCATAAATCCATTTAAGCAAAATTGCTTACAGCTACCTTGCCTTCTTATGCAATCAGCAGGTTTTCATTATACATAAGTTTCAACTTCATGCCTCAAGCTCTTTAAGTTAAGGCAAATCCTTCTCCTTTTATTTATGGGTAAATTATTTTGCATGGCTAAGCCAGAAAAAGTATGGTCTTGTGCATGTGGGTCTGTCATTCTCTATTGTACAAACAATGAGCCGTAGCAGATCATTGCTTTCAAAGCAGATCTGTCTATAGAACTGAATAAACAGTTCTGCCTACTGTCCCAGACAAGTTGCTCACTGTGTTCAAATGTATTTCCATCCTGAATGTTGTGCTCAGAATTAGAAGCTCTACTTCATTAATATACTTTGAATCGCACAAGAGAAAATCCTTTTCTACCACTTTGTCACACTGAAAGGCAACATTCATATTTTGTTTTAATAGAGTTAAAAATCAATTTAAGAACATAATTGACAGTTCCGTATTCCTATTGTATTTGATAGCTGGCTTCTATGGGAAATGAACTGATGCATGGTATAGTGATTTTAAAAAAACAGTAAATTGCCAAATAAAGATACATGCTATAACTTTGCAAAAGTTTACTATTATCTAAGCCAAATGTAACAGAACAACTTTTGACTGAATGAATCAAATGAATGAATCAAAAATCAGCATACTTGGGACATCAGTAGTAAATGAACAAAATCTATGCAGATTCTACATAATATTCCATAGTGGCTAAGAATCCTGCAGCAAAGCAGAAGTTCAAAGATGCTTAGTTAAAGACACTAAATGTTGCTCAAATGTATATAAATAGAATCCCATTCAAGTTTGATTATTGATAAGTAATATCTGAAAAGACTTGTAATTGCTTTTTCTTTTCCAAAGAATGTAAAGCTTCAAAGCTGAAAATATCCATAAGTTATGTGCAAGTGTCTTACCTTTTATCATTATTAAGTATTATCATTTCTAAAATTCTTAGCAGCTACCTTGATTTTTTTCTATTTCATTTAAATTCCAAGGGAAGGTATTATATTAGAAAAAAATTACTTTCAGTGGGCTGTTTCAAATCAAGAAGCAAGGCAGAATGCTGAAAATGATGTATTGTAAAAATTATCATATACATAGTGGGCAACTTTTCTGTCTTCTGGCTCCCAAAGTACATACTGTGAATAATGTCTTACTAAAGACCAGATTCATTTTCTGGTCTTCAGTCCAATGTGTTTTTTCCAGGCATCATGCTACCTTGCAAAAGGCTCTCACATTCAGAAATCACCATTAGAAGACTAGTGCATTTACTATGTCCTTTTTTCCCCAGACAATAAGAAATACTCAAGTGAATATGTTCACCTCTTATCTTGAACTTTGACATGTAATTGCTTTGAACTACTCCACTCATGACCACAGCTGATTTTAACCCATGCTGTTATTGTATATAAAATTAATAATCAGTCATTGATGTGTATATTTTACAAGGATCAGATATAAAGGGATGCCAAAGCTAAAGGCAACTTGCAATTGCTTTACTAAATAAAAAAGTTGTTATGCATTTCAGCCTAACCATCAATATAAGAATAGTCTTCCCCAATCTGAGGCCTTCATGTGCCATCCATACTGTCATTGGTAATGCAAGAATGCAAGCACAAAGGATTTATAATAGCTTGTCCAACAACAGGATAGCTATGGATAACAGAATGAAGAAATATCATATTTGTATACATTCTGAATGTAAGAATAATTTTAAGAAGTTAAATCCATATTACATTTTGAATCGAGATGACTTTTTCATTTACTGTCAATTGAAAGTTCTCAGTATCCATAATATGTATCTCTGAGTACATGAATCATAGGGAATGAAAACGTGTGTCAATGTGTCTCAATTCTTCTTCCAAGAAGATAAGAGAGAAATGTGAATAGTAAACACTTGGTAGAAAAAAAAAAGAGTGAACACTTGATAGATGTCATCTCTAATGATAAAATGGCCTCAGAATTAAAAACTGGACATGTTATACTATCAATTGGCATATCATTAGAAGGAACAATCATTTTCAATACAATTTCTTAATGTCTTTTGATGTAATAGATTGTCATTAGTCTTGATTTAAAAGATTAGGGAAATTGCATCAATGATTAACATGATTGGGAAAAAAATATTGACATTGGATTTTCCCTCCAGAAACACATGAAAAACACCAAAAAAATTGTACCATTTTTGATAAAACTTTAACCAGTTACTGTAGTAATCCTTTATTTCTCAGTTGCTGGGAGAATAAGATAAGCATGATATAATGGATTTCAAACTCCAATTTAACTGGTAATCCTATTGACTGCTTTGGATAAGGCTTTATCGAAAGAGATTCTCATGCAGTTGTTTAATTCAGCATTGTATTATTCACTGGCATCTAAACAGATTCTAATCTAGAACATACAAGCAGCATATTCTAGATGAGAAACTGATTCTGTGCGTACATATATCTTCAGGAGATAATAAATTGGAGAAAAACGTTACAATGTATTTATTTTGCAAAATTAGGGCAAGAGTAGAGAGGATAATCATGCATTCATTTGTGTGTGTATTTGTGCCAATTGGCCAAACAGATTGCCAAGTTTAAAGATTCAAACAAAGATAGAAATTAGCCTAAAGTATTACTGCAGGCAAAACAGTGTTGATTTTACAAAAGTTGCAAATGGTATACACTAGCCTAAGTAGACTGAACTAGGCCTCTGGAACAGAAGAAAATGTACTTTCTTAATGGAATAAATTGGTAAATTAACTGAGGGTAGCTCCTCACTAAGCCCTTGGCCCATAGCAATATGTGCCATTCACTGTTTCTTGACTGCAACAACAAATACCATGTTTCTTCGAAAATAAGAACCTGTCTTATATTTTTTCAACCCTAAAATAAGCACTTGGCCTTATTGCCATGCGCTCAAAAGCCCGATTGGGCTTATTATTGGGGGATGTCTTATTTTGGGGGAAATGGTAGCATAATCACTTTCCTCTTCCATGGGATTATGCTGCTCATCTTCAATTCAAACTTTCTATTTTCTGATCAAAACCCTCCTAAGGCCTTCAAAGCTTGGAGCTCTCTAAAGCAGCTCCAGTTCTGATTGGCTAATGAATTTTAAAATTACCATAAAACATTTTATCTTAAAATTATTATAAAGCATTTTATGAGAAAATAAGGACTGTTATAAAACATTTCCTGTGGTCAATTTCTGACCACACTTCTAACTCTTCTATTCATGCCAACATGGGCTATTTTTCAAGGCAGATATCTCTCTGAATAACTCTGAAGTTTTAAGAACTTTTCCACTGAAGGTAGTAACGACTTTGTACTTTAAGAGAACTAATTTCAATAAATTTAGAGAGAGCTTGGGAAGGATTCCATGGATGAGAACCCTCAAGGGGAAAACAAGAAGCTTGGGAAATTTTGAAAAGTGAAATTATAAAAGCCCAGTCTAGCACAATACCAATGAAGAAGAAAAATAATAGCTCTCAAAAAAACCCAGCATGGCTACATAAAGAACTCTCTGACAAATTGAATGACAAAAAGGACAAGTGTAAAAAATGGAATGAGAGGCACATAACTAAGGCAGAATATCAGCAAATAACCTGAGCCTGCAAAGAGGAAGTTTGGAAAGCTAAGGCTCACAACAAAAAAAAAGGCTTGCAACAAAAGTAAAAAATAAGAAAAAAAATTCTTCCAATATGTTAAAAACAAGAAAAAAGTCAAGGAAGCAATTGGTCCATTGCTGGGAGAAAGTAGCAAGAAGGTGACAAGCAACAGGAAGAAAGCAGAACTACTTAACTAGTTATTTGCATCTGTCTTTACACAAAGGGAAAAAAACAGTCCAACCTATATTTAACACAAGTTAAAATATAGAAGAAAATGGTAAGTGAGCACCTGTCTACCCTAGATGAGTTCAAATCACCAGGACCAGATAGATTACACCCCAAGATTCTAAAGAAATTGGCAGATGTGATCTCAGAACCACTGAACTATATCTTTCAAAGATCCTGAAGCACCGGGATCTTTGCCAGAGGACTGGAAAAGAGGTGGTGTAGTTCCTATATTCAAAAAAGGAGTAAAAAAATAGAACCAGGAAACTACAGACCCATCAGCCTGACTTCAATACCAGGGAAGATTCTGGAAAAGATGATCAAGCAATGAATTAGCAAACACCTAGAAGCAAACAAAGTAACCAAAAGCCAACATGGGTTTGTCAAAAACAGATCATGCCAGACTAAACTTATTTCAGTCAGGGTTCCGACCAATGCCCTAATTAAATCATGAGCCTCACACCAGGCTTCAAAAGAAATCCAGTTATTTATTAGGAGCTTCATGGACCAAATGAAGCCAACTCTGACCTCACTTAATTTATGTCCCGGCTGTGACCCTGTTTCCCCCTTCCCCCCAAAGTGTCATCAGTCACATTCTCCAATGAAGCAATTTCGTGGGTTGTAGAGATCACTCCCTCCAGCCACTGTGGGTTTCTGTGGAGACAGCCTTGGGTTATCAGTTGGAATGTGCTGTTTTGACTGAGATACCAATCCTTGATGCAGCTGCGAAGTTCGTTTTCCCATCCCCCTTGCCTATGGCAACTCGAGAGCAAGCCAGGGATGCTTTGCGAGTTGACAATTGAATTCTTTGACAAAGTGACATTGACTAACAACCACAATCAAGTCAAATTTTCTGTTGGGTTCTTAAGTGAATTTTGCCTCATTTTATCACCTTCCTTGCCACAGTTGTTAAGTAAATCACTGCAGTTGTTTACACGGTTGTTAAGCAAATCTGCCTTCCCGATTGTCTTCGTATGTGAGAAGGTCACAAATGGTGATCATATAATAATAATAATAATGATAATGATAATGATAATGATAATGATAATGATAATGATAATGATAATGATAATGATAAT
>JANHZT010006452.1:8799-24332 GCA_032468215.1 Stegonotus admiraltiensis
AGTATGAAGGCTATTGCTTAACACATTGTAAGCTGCCCTGAGTCTCCGGAGAAGGGCAGCATATAAATCAAAGCAAAGCAAAAGTGATTTTTGCCCCATTTTACAACCTTTCTTGCTAGAGTTGTAAAGTGAATCACTGCAGTTGATAATTTAGTAACCTGGTTGTTAAGTGAATCTGGATTCCTCATTGACTTTGCTTGTCAGAAGGTTGCAAAAGGAGATCGCATGACCATGGGACAGAGCAACAGTCATAAGTATGAACCAGTTGCCAAGCATCTGAATTTTGACCACATGATCATGGGGATGCTACAAAGACTGTAACTGTGAAAAATGGTCATAAGACACTTTTTTTCAGTGGCATTGTGACTTTGAATGGTCACTAAATGAACTGTTGTAAGTCAAGGACTACCTGTACTCAAAACTAAAGATTCCCAGAGAAATTGAGCATTTTAAAATTGGAATATTTTTTTATTAAAGGATGTTGGGGGGAGAGGGACGGAAATGGTAAAACAAAGCATTTACAACTGTGGAAACACAGAAAAAGAAAACTAAATTATAAAGCTCCATTCCCATAGACAAGTTATTAATAATATATGTTAACAAAATGCTTATGTGTACAGAAAATCCTTGGGTGCTGGAAAGATAACAAAGAAGTGATCAGGCTTGCCACCATGCAGAGAAAGAAGCAATTTAAATCTGGGACCACCATTAAGAAGTCCCATTCCTGGGCAGCATCCCACAATGCTTCTCTGTGGGAGGCATGCCGAGCAGACCCTCTGAAGTTGATGTGAGGGTTTGAATAAGGACACCATGAAAAAGACATTATTTGAAATACAGAACTATTGTTCCAAACTGTGGAGGGCATTATTAGTTAAAACCAGCCTCATGAATTGGGATCATAAATCAACAGAGAGAACATGAAGATCATGTCAGCTGGCACGGAATTAAACATGACGGCTCGATCCTGTCAGTATTTCTCCTGCTAGAATTTCGAGCAGGTAAAGCATCCAGTCCTTCAAGGAGAGCTCCACATGCAACGCAATGCTATCATCCTGGCAGAATGTTGGTTGTTAAGGATGTGGTTTATTGAAGCAAGGTTAATTGAGGGACCGTCTCACCCCACTGGGATTGGCCCGTACCACTTGTGTTGGCAGAGGAGGCAGGCTGCGGGTCCTGTGAGTCCAATTATTCCACCTGGTGGGGTCCAAGAGGAGGGCCTTCTCTGCTGTTGTTCCTGCCTTCTGAAACATCTTGCCCCCTCCCCCTCAACCCCCCGATGTGAGGTTGGCCTCAACCATCCTATCTTTTTTTAAGGGCCTAGAGCAGTAGTGGGTTTCAATTTAGTTTGCTACTGGTTTGCTCATGCGCGCGCTCATGTGCGTGTGCATGCACAAAAGCGTCTGGGTGAGTGGGCGGAGCATCCCACCGCCGCCACTATCAGTTCGCCCAATCCGGGGCAAACTGGTAGCAACCCATCACTGACCTAGAGATGTGGCTCTTTCAGTCAACTTGGAGCCCCAGTGGGGGAACAGTGCACTGCAGCTGGTTGATTGAGTAATAACAGATCCAACTCCCCCCACCATTCCACCCCCACCTTCCCCGTGTGTCATTGATTTTAATGTCTGATTTTAACTTTTTCTGTTTTAACTGTAGATGTTAACTGTAAGCAGCCCAGGGTTACCTTATGGTAAGATGGGCAGCCAATACATTTTATAAATAGATAAATAAATCACTACTCAAACTGGAACATAGATGACATCTAGTAAAACATATATTTTGGGATACCCTTGGGTTGTTTAACTGATTCTTCAGCTACACTGCAAAAACTCTTTCAGAACAAGTTGAATATCCCTGGACAGATAACCAGCCCATTAAGAACACTTCTGTCTTGTCCAACTGGAGATTCAATTTATTGACTGGCATTACTATAAATAGATTCACTATCATAAACAGGTGTTGAATGATTAAACATTTCCACTGCTTCACTTAGATCTGATCAAAACCTGCAGACTAATGGCAATATACTCTCAATCTCTAGATGGTCTCATTTAGCATTTTATGTAGCTGTACAGTGGATAATGTAGGAAAATGAAATATACCATGAGATGGATGAGATGGGTAAGAAATCCCTCAACATTATCTTTTAAAAAACAGTCTTCCTAGTATGACTGGAACCACTGTAAAGTTTGAAAGATTTTCCAAAAATTAAACCAGATCGAGATTGAAAAGTCCAGGAACTCAATGTAATGAAACATTTTCCAGAAAGAACAGAAAATACCGATTTATTTGGACTCATGGTCTGCCTCAATCAGCATAAAAAATCTACATCTGTTCAGTTTGTTTCATTATTAAGCAATAAAAAGTTTGAACGAAAGAACTGTGCTAACTAGACCACAAACACAGTTTGATTAAAAGAAAGAACCCATAAAGAACCAGAATAATACTGGTTGTAACCTACAGCTAACATTTGAATCCACTCAAACATAAATTGTAGCTTGTAATGGACAGGCTACAATGCATTTTCTCAGAGACTGGGTGGGAGAATCTTACTTGCATATAGACAACCACCCAAACATCCAACTTAATGCAGACTTTCACAAACAACAACAATCCATAGGGCGATTATGTCACCATGCAGACCAGACTCTTCAACAAACCCAGATGACTACCAACAGCAATAAATACACATCTACACCAGCAGCAGCATTATAGGCTCCAACAAATACAAATACAGTATTGGAAGTTCCTTCAGATGCACTTCTTCTAATGTGATAGATGCCATCACCTGCTGACTGGATTCCTTGTAAGAGAAATGGGAAAAACTTTGCAGAAAAGAGTTTATGAACACAAATGAGACATAAGGATAAGGTAAAATCAGAGTATTTCAACTTCTGAGGACACTCCATTGCAGCCTTTTGAAAAACAAACTTTAACAGCACCATGAAACATTGCTGAACTCACATCAAAAAGTTTCAGACAATTTGAAAAGCCCTCAACAGGTGTCTCGATAGAAAAACACTTAATCTCTCCCCTGGCTCAAACTGATGAAGGGAGGAGAACTTGTGCCTCAGAGGTTAATACAACTGCCTAACATGCAGGTAGCCCAAGTTATATAACACACACACACACACACACACACACAAATATATTTGTCAGTATATATGTGTGAGAAAATCAATGTGGTGACTCTTTTTAGGCACTGAAACTCATTGGGTGATTTGCACCAATTATTCTCTCTCAGCCCTAGAGAGAGAAATCAAAAAACCTCTATTTACCAGGGCCACCTTGCCTGATGACAGACAGACAGCTTGATTAAAGATCAATGATCTATATAATTATAAAACAATCTCATGTTAGACTGGGTTCATACATTGTCCTAACCATTTCTACTAAATACACTTACAATTCATAGATTCCCATCTTATTATAAGCAGAACTCATTATTTACAAACCAAAATGGCTGTGCTCATTTTGCACTTCAGGATATATCAAAACCAAACATTTACAGTTCAAGGCGATGTGCAAATCTAGCCATCATATCCATTAAAAACAAAAGAAGATAAATTTTAGGAAATATCTTATAACAACCACTCTTAATCTTGGGCCTGGAAGTCATTGTTCTCAGGACAGCTGTGAAAATGGGAAAACTTCACACTTCATACATATCTGTCATGCATAGACTGAAAGTATTATTGAAATAAAATTGGTCCAAGTGTGCTCTACAATGGACTTAATTTTGTTTAATTAATTTTATATCTTGCCTTCCACTTGGAATACATTAATTTAAATGTACTTCAAATAAATCTATTAGTCATTTATTTATTTTATTTAATTTCTTTGGGATGAATGCCACCCTCTCAAAGCAAATGGTAATTTAGGACATTTGTTAAAACTTGCAGCCTTAACAATAAGCCCACACAGAGAGGGAGTGCCTGACAAACATAGCAGACACACAAAAGCTGCAGTTTTGTGTCTTTTTTTCTTTCTCCCAAATACGCTTCCATGTTTTTCCATAAAAATGTATTTAGTTGCTCTTTGTACAGATACCACTGTTGATGCATTATCCAATTATGGTAAAAAAAACTTACTGAGAAGCAAAAGATCACTGTTTTAATTGTGTGCTTTGCCAATTACAACAAGCAGAGTACACATACTCATACTTCAAAGACTCCCCAAAACATGTTCTACCAGGTTTTCATGAGGAAAATGCATTTCACCTTAACTAGATAATCTGCAAAAACTTCTCTTTATTCATCCATTTCTGTTGACTCTTCCTATTTCCCATGAATACAGGACATTACACAATCCAGGGAAGAAATCCGCAGTAGCTACGATTTTCAGTTTCACCAAAAGATTCTTCTTTTGATATTTTATTTAGCTAGATAGTTTATAGATATATAAGACAGCCTCCCTCAAAGCAACTGTGGCTTGTCTGGATAGCAAGGCTGAAGAAAAGTGAGTATCATTAGGTACTGAAGTAGATACGAAGAGACACAGGTTGGCGTATTCAAAAAAAAGGTTCATTGATACAGGTAGTCCTTGACTTACAACCATAACTGGGCCCAAAATTTCTGTTGCTAAGTGAGACATAACAAAATTTGCCCCGTTTTACAACCTTTCTTGTCGGAGTTAAGTGACTCACAGCAGTTGTTAAGTCACTAACATGGTTGTTAAGTGCATCTGGCTTCTCCATTGACTTTCTTTGTCAGAAGGTCACAAAAGGTGATCACACAACTGCAGGACACTGCAATGCCATAAATAAAGCACCTTAATTTTAATTACATGACCATTGAGCCATGGTGGCATAGTGGTTAGAATGCAATACTGCAGGGTACTTCTGCTGACTGCCAGCTGCTTGCAATTTGGCAGTTTGAATCTCACCAGGCTTAAGGTTGACTCAGCCTTCCATCCTTCCCAGGTGGGTAAAATGAGGACCCAGATTGTTGGGGGCAATATGCTGATTCTGTAAACCGCTTAGAGAGGGTTGTAAAAGCACTGTGAAGTGGTATATAAGCCTAAGTGCTATTGCTATCGGGATGCCACAATGGTCGTAAATGTGAAAAATGTTCAAGTCACTTTTTTCAGTGCTGTTGTAACTTTAAATTGTCACTAAAGGTAGTGTTGTAAGTCGAGGACTACCTGTAATATCTTGATGGTGAATCTAAGGCTGGAGAGCTGACCAGTGACTTTAAGATAACGTGTGAGTCTACATCACAAGAGACATCTGGATTACTGCATTGTGCTTCATGTGAGGATGTGCTTGAAGGACATTAGAAAGCTACAATTGGACCAGAATGTGGACAGTTTTGGAGGCCCCCAGGGTAGCACATGTAACACCACTCTTACACAAGCTGTACCCTTTATGTCCTGAGTCCAGAATATCTGCAGAATCCAATGGGCTTGGCCTGCCACACTCTTGCTAGCAGAAGGAACCTTCTGCAGATCAGATCAGCTGAGGAATTTCAGCTGGTGTGGTCCAGAGAAAAGTCTTCTTCTTTGCCATAGCTTCTGCCTTTGGAACATCTTGCCTAAGGAGATAAGATCTTCCTTTCTCTCTTTTAGCCTTCAGGAAAGTCCTTAAAATCTTGCTATGCTGACTACCATGGGGTCCTGAGGAGAAGCTGCTGTCCAGAGATGTTTGATACACCAACAGAGAAGACACTTCATTTCTCCCCTCCAAAACCTTGTTTTTTACCTTTGTAATTTTAATCCATTTCTATTTTGATAATTGTTGAATATTTCACTATATCTTGATGTAAGCCGCTCAGAGTTGCCTGAACTGTGAGATGGCGGCAAATAAATTTGATAAATAAACAGGTGGTCCTTGGCTTACAACAGTTTGTTTAGTGACCATTCGAAGTTACAACAGTACTGAAAAAAGTGACTTATGGCCATTTTTCATACTTATGACCGGTCATGTGATTTTACATTCAGATGCTTGACAACTGACTCAAATTTATCAAATTTATCAAATTTATGACGGTTGCAGTGTCAGCACGGAGTGATGTGATTCCCTTTTGCAACCTTCTGACACGCAAAGTCAACGGGGGACCCAGATTCACTTAACAGCCGTGTTACTATTTTATTCAACAACTTCAGTGATTCACTTAACAAATGTGGCAAAACAAGTCATAAAATGGTCCAAAACTCGCTTAACGAATTTCTCAGTTAACAACATAAAGTTTGGGCTCAATTGTGGTCTTAAATCGAGGTCTACCTGTAAAAATCAGGACAACTTTTGGATGGATGAAGATTACACTTTTATGCAGTGGTGAAATCCAATTTTTTTTTACTACCAGTTTTGTGGGTGTGGCTTGGTAGGTGTGGTGTGGCTTGGGCGTGGCTTGGTAGGCATGGCAGGGGAAGGATACTGCAAAATCCCCATTCCCTCCCCACTCTTGGGGAAAGAATATTGCAAAATCTCCATTCCCACCCCACTCTGGGGCCAGCCAGAGGTGGCATTTGCCGGTTCTCTGAACTACTCAAAATTTCCACTACCAGTTCTCTGAACTACTCATCTTATTATTTTTATTTATTTCCCTATCTAAAACCAGTAAAATACAATGCCTTTGTATATCCAGCAGGCTGCTTCCAAATTTAAGCAATGCAATCAGGAACATGGTTGGAAGCCATCAATAACAAGTTCTGGAGCCACAAGGAATAAGCAATCATCTAAAACAAGCATAGCCTTTCCTTATGGTCACCTTTTCTTTATTGTCCTCTTTTTTTTATTAATTCCAGTTTAGGAAACAAGAAGGAATAGGACAAATGCTACCTTTCCAGGCAAGGAATATTACCAAACTAGCCTATAGTTCATCTCTTATTGTTCCTTGAAAGAAAATGCACATTTCATTCAATCATATAGTTAATGTGCTCTAAAGAGGAGATAAAAGTTTATTATGAGATTATTTCTTCACTCTTGACAGTGACAGCACTGAGGGTGGAAGGGAATCTTTGAGTAGGGAGGTTCCTAATGAAATCATCCTCCATTTTAAACCATTCTATAGAGCCAGTGTGGTGCAGTGGTTAAAGACATAAAGCTAGAAAGCGGGAGATGTAAATTCTAGTTCTGCTTTAGGCAGAAAGCCAGCTGATTGACTAGGGCTAGTCACTCTTTCTCTCTCTCTCCCAAAAAAGCAGGCAATGACAAACCACTTCTGAAATCTTGCAAAAAAAAAATAAAATCCTTCAGGGACTTGTCCAGGTAGTTGCAAGGAGTCAGCACTGTCTCTAAAGCACAACAAAAATAGTTTCATGTGCTTTTTTTTTATCATGATGTCTTGTTAGGGAAGGAATTGCTGTATTATGATATCAGCCAGTTCCTACCTTATTAAGAGTGTTATTTATATCTATTTTAGAAAGTTCTGAGAAAGGGAGAACCCATGATAAATCATATACCAGTATAAATAGCCACAGAACACAGACTGGAAGGGAAAATGGAAAAACAAGGCAGCAGGATGAGGACAAAATGAATACTTATAAAAAGAGATGGCTCATTGGAATATTTTGTAGCACCTAAATATGAAGGGGAATCGAATGTTTATAAATGAATAATACATAAACCAAAACAAGGACCCAAAGATGCTTCTAAACAATGAATCACATAATGGATGACTGGAGAAACAGGAATAAAATTTGGGTACCAAAGTAACACAGCAGGTTTTGTCCAAAGCATCTTTAAGTCTTTAGGCTAAACAGAAAGAGAATTAAGGCCATGCAATTTAATATGTTTCTAATCTGGTGATGTTGTTATGTAGATGATTCAAAAGTACTTACCTTAAATATATAATGCCCATAGATATGGAAAAGCTTTTAAACAAACTTGGAATCTGCGTGCAAACACCTTTTTTGATGTACAAATCATGTAGATGAAATACTGAGGCATTTAAAAAGCTCAATTACATATGAGGTAGTGAAGACCAGATCAAGAATGTAGCTTTCCAAGTGCTTCCAGGTAGAAAGCATCTACTCAAACTGGCTGAATATCATAATACAGCAATTCCTTCCTTAACAAGATGTCAAACTGGGATCCCTGGTTTAGAGACAAGCTTATAAATCAACATGTTGCTGCTTGCAATTCACTAACTTGGAAGTAGATGGAGAGTAGCAGCACAAATATAGAAGAAAGAGCAAATGCATTGAGAGGAAGGGAAAGATCAAGAAATGTCATGTTCAGATGGAACTGTGAGGTCCTCAAAAAAGGAGAAGGAGGGAGAGGCAGAAGGAGAAGTTAGAAACAAGGACGGTTTTCAAGAGAGATCAGTGAAGTTCATGTCAAGTAGATTTAGATAGTTTTGCTTCTATTTTTTAATTTCTTTTTCTTTGGGCATTTTGCAGGGTGTTCTTCACCCCAAAAGACCATGAATAGTTTTGTGTGTAGATATCAGTAAATAAATGAACATTCAAAACCTTTTTTCCCCCTAAACATTGCTAAATGGACATTTCTCTCCCATCGCACAACTATTTTGAGTTGGTCCCAAGCCTGAAAATGCTCCTATTTACAGTTGACAAATTAAATATATAATAACAAACTATGCACGTAAAGTAAATTTTAAGTAACTGGGCAGGAAATCTTTGTTTTTCCCTTATGGAAGTGTGTAGAGACTGGAGGAAGAGAAAAATACAGATGCTCAGCCCTTAGAAATCCAGAGGGAACCATTTAGCAGCGTGCCAGCCTCCTCTAAACTTGCTTTCTGATGTACTGAAAGACGTCATCAACCTTCCTCTCTTGCTTCTCTCTTTCTCCTGTCATTCTTTTACATCTAAGCATTACTTAAGAAGTACTCATAACAGCACTTATTTCATTAAAGGCTTAGGAGCACATGTATCTTAGAACAATAGATTCATAAGCCAACAGCATTGGTCTACAAATCTAAACTTTCCAACCTTGGAGAGTTGGAAGACACAGAAGAAATTCACAAGAAGCTGCAGGTGTCTGTGCTTTTCATTGACAAGCAATTCAGCTCGTCCTTGCCCAGCTTGGCCATGACAGACACAAAGTGCCTTAGAAGTCCCGCCACAAAATTCCTATTGAATAAAACACTGTTCCAATCTTTGATGATAACAGGTCCCTGTCCTCCTTTAGCAGAACAGCCTGACTTTTCCCTTCAATATAAACATTCATGACGGGTTTTTAATTCTAAAACCCTATCAGAGCCAAGAGGAATTTCTCTCTGTCTGAAAATCCCTAGTGGGGATTTTCTCCAGGGCTGCTCACATCCAACCAATTACAGCCCTTATTTGTGACCCCAAAGTGAGGATGTGTCAGCATGAAATGCACTCAAAGCTGAACCCAACCATATTAAACAGCTGCTGCTCTTTAACCCAAACCAGGTCGTTTTTAATGACTTGGCACATTGCAGCACTTACCACCAGAAGGAAGACTTTATTGCTGTTTTGGGCTGACAGCCTGCCAAAAGTAGGGAGCGGGAGGGATACTCAGTGACAATGCTAGCAAGAAGCAAGAAGACCTTTGTATTTATTTGAAATAAATTTAAGGCTGCACTTCCGTAATCCAATTAAAGGGAGTTAGATCCATTAAACCCCCTATTTCTGAGTACAGCATGCACAGACTCTACAGTATGAAGTCAAAGATTCCTCGCATAGAAATATGTAAACTTTTTGCAGCTCATATGTCCCATACTAGAAAAACAAATATAATAGAATTATTACTGTTGCTGTTGTTATTGACTTCATTGCCGCTCCTGTAATTTTCCCTTTTCTTATAACAGTTCTTGTTTCCGGGGAACACTCTGCAAAATTACAGTTAGTGCCTAGATGAAACGAATCAGACAGTGAAGGTGCAAAGAGTGCAGAAGGAAGAGAAATGCAGAAAATATCAAAGCTAAAATGAGCAGAACGAATTTATAAAATGTACGGACAGATTTCAGTGCGCTGAATTAAATGTTGATTGTTCTGGAATTTAGCATTCTGTTTTTCTGGGTTCAGAAACTAATACATCTTCAGACTGCCAAAGTTGAGAAAAATTGGGCTAATGTCAGGGTTCCAAATAGCATCCTCAATTAAATAAGAGTCCAAGGTTAGAGATTCCTCAACATTCCAATTTATTATAAGAGCCATGCTGACACATCTTGGAAAACCCAAATCTGAAAGCTTCCAGGTTTTCCCCACCCAGTTGAAAGTTCAAGACCCTGTCCCAGCATCCACATGTCTATCACATGGTCCAATCAGTCAATGTCCCAAAAGAAGATTCCTCTCAGTGACGCCCCTCCAGGTGCCGGGGTAAGATGACCTTGACTCTCTGAGAAAGAATGTTATTTTGACTACAAATCTCCCATGCTCCATACAATCCCCATTCCCAGTTTCCCACAGTAGAATATGTGGCAGCCTTGAGGCCCACTGTAAAAAATGGCTTCCAAGCCTGACAGCTAGACTGTTGAAAAAGAAGGTACTGAGTCACTTCTTTACTGTTACCAAGAAAATGATATGAAGGAGATGTTATCATTTTCAACATCGCTGACAAGGACTGTGAATGCAGATGTCTTTAATAGATATTTCAGTGCACTGATTTGGTCCTGGTTTTCCCGATTACATCTTGCCTAGGATTGTCCTGTACTTATTTCGTACCTCCTGTTCTCATTTTATTTATTTATTATTTGTTTGTATGCCAGTTTATTTGATGATTCTTCTTTGAGGAAGGAGTTATTTGGATGGGGAGAAACTTCTGTTTTACGTTTTATGACTGGAGAAAATTCTCCACCAAGGCCAGGAAAAGCAATTCTCCCATTTCTTAGCAAGGCCTCATATCTTTAATAAGTGGAAGCATTTCATTCCAGAATTACCATGCCTAGATACAGCAATGTTAATCCAGTCATGCATTAAGTTTTCCCCACATCGTGTCTTTCTTGTTGTTTTCATTTATAATAATGATCCAGTCCAGTGCCAAAATTTGGCATGTTCTCTATTGCAATAGCCAGGAAAATACTATTGTCAGCTGTTGATATAACATGTTATCTTCTGGTCCACATCACCACATTCATGTTTCAGTTATCAAAAAGATTCATGTGAGATTGAAGAGCACAATGGATTTTTGGAGAATGATAGCCCATCAGCTATAATCCATTTTTAAAAAATGCATCATGCAGTTCAGGGCAAACAAACAAATCTTACCTATTGAGATGCTGTTAATTTTCACTGTATGTGAATTTTCTGTCCAAATCTGGACCAGCATGATGGTTGAGGAATTGTGGGGACTGAAGTCCACCTGTCAGACTGCCCACAACCTAAACCTCTAAATAGAAATGATCCTTGGCTCCATTTGTTGAGAAAGGTATAGTTTTATTAGAGGTCAAGTATATTGCAGCATTGCATAGCCAGAACTGAGAACTGAGCACCAAAATCCCTAAGCTCTACTTTTCTCTCTCCTGTCCCTAAGCTCTACTTTTCCCCCTCCTAACTGTCTCCCTCACATCATTGCCCGCCCCACTGTAACCAATCAATTCATGCAAGATGTATATGTAACGGTTACTCCAAGCACAGCTTGGTATGTGGCTCCCTCCTTCTTCCAGCTGGATGACCTTGGGGCAGTGTCTCAAGGCAGTACAATCTCTACTTTCGATTCCCCAAGCATCCTTCCTCCCCACAGTTCATGGCAGTCTGTCACCGCACAACAGCAAAGCATAGAAAGTTTAAGGTGACAGCTGATAGCACTCATGTTAAAGTTGCCAAGTTTGAAAAACACCGTTCTAGAAATTCCCTTCATGACGGGGTGTCTGCAAGGGGGGGTGTCAAGGTAGGAGGTGCACCCATACATTTTTTAACATATGTGTAATTCATATAAAGTGGGTTGGGGTTTACAATATCATTTTTATTTATACTTCCACACCTAGACCCAAAACTATGGTTGAGAAACTTCCCAAAGCTATCCTGAAGTTTTGAGCATCCATTCTTTGCAAACACCCCTGGCCTGGAACCCCTATCTCCAAAGTTCTGGGAGAAGCTGGTATGGAGTTCTTCAAAGAGACAATGATTTCATCAACTTTTGAAATAATAATAATAATCGCACTAACTGATTATAAGCGACAACATAACACAAACACCAAAATGATTCACTGGAACACCAGTAAAAATTACCTTGTGTCAGTAATGAAAAACTGGTGGGATCACGTAATTAAAAACACAGTCAAAAATGAGCAGCTTAAAGTATTGTGGGATTTCCAAATACAAACGGTTAAACTCTTGGCTCATAACACGCCAGTTTTAACTGTGGTTGGAAAGAAGAGTGTTGGCAATTGATGTGGCAATATCAGGGGGAAAATACAACAGAAGATAAAGAATTGGAGAAGATCACAAAGTATTAAGATCTGAAAAATCAAAGTTGAAAGATTATAAACTGGTTGCAGTGGTCCCAATAGTTTTCGATTCACTGGATGCCATACCAAAAAATATTGGATGAAACTTAGAAAAGCTATACACTCACAAAATTTCCATCTGTCAATTACAAAAGGAAACACTGCTTAAATCCACACATATACTGCATCAATATACTGTATTACGACATCCTAGTTCTTAAGAAGAACTCAATACATATGAAGCTAACATCAGCTGACAAACTGAAGCTGTGATTTCACACCATTGTGAAAAATAATAATAGCATAACACCCCAGATTTAACAATGGTTGAAAAGAAGGACAAAAATTCTGGATAGTGGACACTGTAGTATCTGGATACAGCAGACGAGAAGAGAACTGGAGAAAATCACAAAATACAAAGATCTGCAAACAGAAGTAGAACTACTGTGGCAAAAGAAAGCACTAGGTGCCTTGGAAGCAATCCCAAAACATCTGGAGACCACTTGAACATCATCGGCGTGGACAAAATCACCAACAGCCAATTGCAAAAGGCAGCTTTACTTGGAACAGCTTACAGTACATGCTGCGATGATACTATCAAAAGTTAACATTTGTCTATCCTAGGTCTTTGAGAAGGTCTAAACTTCTGGTTGACTATGCAACCAATCACAATAATAATTCTAATAGAGATTGTTTTTTAAAAAAAATTGTCCCACAACACTACAGAAGGATAGATCTGCAAGCAGACTCAGTATTCCATCCCTGCATTAACTTGTGGCTGAGTAGCTTCAAACCCCTACTTTCTGTTGGTTCTTTATCAGTTGCTACTGAACAATAGGAGGTTGACAGAAAGAGAAAAACCCATAAATATTAGGGATATTCATATCAACTACTCTCAACTTAATTTTAAATTAGGTAATCAATTTAGCTCCCCACTCCTGTTTTGATTGCTCCCTGATCTTGGTCCTACCTATTCTATCAAGCATGGCCTTGACAAGAAATTTATAGGCGCTTGTAGACTGAGCCCCAAACATTAATGCACCCTTGATCTAATAAGAAGGATGAGAGTCTCTAATATTAGATGAGACCTTTGAAGAATAAAATGCAGATTAAGACAATAGGATGAGAAGTGATTGTTTGTAGCCTTCCACAGCATCACAAGTAATTCAAAATAGGAGTCATCAATAGCTGCTTTCCATCTTTTAAAATATACACATTAACTCAGGGGTCCCCAACTTCCAGGTCGCAGCCCACAACTGGGCCATGGCCTATTCACAATTGGGCTAGGTGAGTGGTGGGCTGGTGTGCGCGCACACAGCACAACTTGCATGAGCAGCGGGCAGCTCAACTTGCGCAGGTTGAGCTGTGCGTGCATGTGCGTGCATGCTGGCCCACCACATGTACAGCCCAGTCCCCCCTCTCCCCTGCCAGGCCGGCAAGCCACAAAGCTTGGGGACTGTTGCTGTAACTCATTATCACATCTAAAGGAGAATATTTGTAGCTCAGGGTTGAAATGAGGGGTTATTGGTGCTCTCTGAGCTTCGTCGTTTTCTTGCAGACATATCATTACCCAAACTAGATAACATCATTAGTGCTAATTTGGCTGATGAAAGGTCTGTAAGAAAACAGTAAAGCTCAGAGAGTACCAAGGACCCCTCTTGTTTTGGTAGCCTTCTCTACCTAAGAGAGGTTAGGCAGCCCTGCCTGGGGTACTGTACTTTCCCTTAACTCCTCCCTTAGGGAATGGTAAACCATGTTGCAGTGCATGAGGATAACAAGGAAGAATTATATATGGACTACCTTCAACTAGAATTGTAAAAGCTCAGAGGAGTCCTTCACCTCAGCAACACTTCTTTCAAAGTTCCCCTCCAAAGCACATTGATGCAGTGAAGTGTCTTTCTTCCAACTTCAAAACACAGGCATAAAGCAGCCATAACACTTCGCTCCAATGGGGCTTCTGTACATGCACAAAATCTCTTTGTCAAGGAGTAAAAAGAAGACGCAGTATTTCATCAAGCCAGAAAGCTTTACTGCATAGAGATAGGATCCCTACCGAAGTAGAATAGGGCTATTTCACACACTCCCCCTTCAAGGTATTTTTCAATATCAGAGGTTGTTCTGGAACATCTCCTGAAAACATTTGACTCATAGCAAAGAAAAGAATGGTCATTTTTCAAAAATCAAGTATAGTTTCTTCCGAGAAGAAAGGTTTTTCCTCAAGTTGACAGCAGAATCAGTTAGAAGCCAACAAAATTGTAAAATAGAATAGAAAATTGTGCAATACTGACAGCTGCGGTTGCAGATGGATCCCTATCTAACCAAGTCACTAGTTTCATTTCCATTGTCTAGAATGTAATATTTCTTCTGAAACCGAGATCTTTCCACATCAATTGCTACAGCTTCCTTAGCTTGAGCATCATGCTAAGGCTTACTTAGTAGTGGCAAAGAATGTGAACAAAAATCAGAAAAATCCCAGGTGTATTTGACATTTATCTTGCATACCAAGAAACTGAGAGCAAATTTCACTGGGACAAAAGTGTTCATCTTTTATTACTGAAGTCATTTCTTGGGAGAATTCAGTCTGGGGATTGCCTTCTGCTTGCATTTCACATTAAATGTCAAATAGCAGAAGAATGGCTTTTTGCCATTCAAAATCTAGATCAGAGCCCTCTGACTTTCTGTTTTTTGTTCTGGCCCCACCCATTTTCCCCCCATTTGGGTCCTACCAATTATTTCACCCTGTCTCAATGTGCTTTTTGACCTACTGCCCTACAACAGAACTCAAAGCCACTTAGTTTGACAAAAATGGGGTCATGAGAATACACCCAGTTAGGTCTGGTCTAGACTCATTTAGCCAGGATTCCATCTCATATATTGGCCAACCAGATGTATCTGGGAAGTCCACAACTAGGGAAATCAAGACAGCCTTCTTCCACGTGGTTGATCTCATCCACTTAGTATTCAGTGGCAGACTGCCTCCATGCCTGGGACCAGCACCTAGGCACATGATGAGTATAGGTAGTCATGATATAATTGCCCTCTGGGAATTTGTCTACATTCTCTTTGAAGCCAACACCACATCTAGTGGAACTAAATCTACTAGACATGGTTTTTGACCCTGGGAACCTTGTTCCAAGTTAAGTGGCAGACTGCTTTTGCTTTTATATTTTGAAAACAAAACAAAACATTATGATGACCATCACAATGTTTTGTTTTGTTTTC
>JANHZT010006452.1:34798-45149 GCA_032468215.1 Stegonotus admiraltiensis
TCTCTCTCTCTCTCTCTCTCTCTCTCTCTCTCTCTCTCTCTCTCTCTCTCTCTCTCTCTCTCTCTCTCTCCCTCTGTGTGTGTGTGTGTGTGTGTGTTCATTTTGTTATTTTCTGCAACTTGTGTGCCCCTCAGGCAGAAATCTTCCTGCATGAAGTCTGTGTGTGTAGCACTTCCTTATTAATAAAGAACAAGTGACAGCTGCAACGTTACTAAAAAAAAACAAAGAGTTCCTGTAGAAATTTCAACTAGCCTGAAGGGGCTGCTTGGACCTGTACAAAATCCAGGTTCTGGTCCCAGATCCAAAAACTAGTGGTTTTGAGATCTCCTATGTGACTCTTAAGAGAGCAGTAATGGTAGCAGGTTAGTAGCAGCCAAGGAGGAGAAGGGAAAGAAGAAATTAAGTTATTGCAAAATAGTTGGAATAGGAAAGGTGAAATAGGAAAGGTCAAGACGGCTAGGAAGGTCCAGAAAGTACTTGCATGACTTATGACTGTTTTTCACACCTACACAACTGTTGCAGCATTCCATGGTCATGTGATCAAAATTTGGATGTTTGACAACTTGTTCGTATTTATGACAATTACCATGTCCCAGAGTTATGTGATCATGAGGCCTTCTGACAAGCAAAGTCAATGGAAAAGCCAGATTCACTTAACAACCATGTTACTAACTTAACAACTGCAGTGATTCACTTAACAACTGTGACAAGAAAGGTCGTAAAGTGGGGCAAAACTCACTTAACAAATGTCTCAATTAACAAGAGAAATTTTGAGCTCAGTTGTGGTCATAAAGCAAGAACTACGTATATGTGGGAGAGGCCCTGTTAATACTTTGTCCCTAACTTACTCCATTATTGGTCACTTAAGTCTACTTCTGTTAAAAAGAAATATTGATGTCTGAAAAGAAATGCAAGTTAATGTGTATTTATTCAGTTAGTTGTGCTTCTATGCTTCCAATTTCCATAGAGAAAAGCAGCTTACAGAATGCCAGACATAAACTTGAAAACACTGGTCATTCTGAAGATGAACTGAATCTTGGATGAGAAACGAATCATCTTCAAGGAAATACAAAGCTCAGTTGCCTTTTGAAAAAACACCTTTGGGACAACCATGACCTGGATGACTGAGAATCTTCATAGACTGGTCCTTCTGATCATCATCATCTAATGACAGTACCATCCCTGGGGTTAGATTGAACTTCCACAACCCCCAAAGCCTTCCTGAAGAGTCAGGTCTTCAAGGCTTTTTGGAAGCCAACGAAAGTTGTTGGAAGGTGGAACAGTCCTTGGAAAAGCAGATGAATGAAAAAAAGACTATTGTAATAGAGACACCTCAGCCCAAGGGAGGGAGGAAGTATGAGGAAGAGACTAAGAGCAACCCTGCCTCAATTCTATTAGATGTAAATTAACAGGGAAATTGTTTTGATGGATTTCCAAAATTCTGTTACATTATTCTACTAGCAACAGGAACCTTTCCACGAATCCAAGTGGATTCTTGTTTCAAAGTTTGCCAGAGTAGCTGAGCTGTGACATAAGGTGAGAGAGAATTGGATATCCAGAGCTAAGTTATTTCACAAAAGTGGGACAATTACTAAGATGTCCCACTTCCCTGTGGATCCCCAGCAAGCCCCTCTCCTGACTGGTGAGGCAGATTCATGTCAGAGAAGGCAGTCTCATAGGTATCCAGGCTCTGAGCCATGAAGGCTTTAATTGTGACAACCAGCAGTTTGACTTTGTATCTAAAATGAAAAGAAGGACTAGGGGTGACATGATAGCAGTGTTCCAATATCTAAGGGGCTGCCACAAAGAAGAGGGGGTCAACCTATTCTGTAAAGCAGGGGTATCAAACTCATGTCGCCATGGCGGCATCACATGACAAATTGGGACTTTTCCCCCTTTGCTAAATCGGGTGTGGGCGTGGCCAGCATGTGACACATCCAGCCCATGGGCCGGGAGTTTGACAGCCCTGCTCTAAAGCATCTGAAGCAGTGGTGGGTTGCTCCCAATTCACACCGGTTCGCAAGAACCGGTAGTAAAAATTTGTAGTAGTTCAGAGAACCAGTAATAACATTGGCTGGCCACGCCCCCGAACCGGTCCCCGGCTCGGTCGTCACCCGCTTACCCCACCCACCTCATCAGAGGCTGCTCGAACTGCCCACCGCCATCACTACCTACTCGCCCGAGCCGGTCCGAACCGGGAGCATTTCACCCCTGCTCTTAAGGTTGTAGAAAAAATGCTTTTAAAAGTATATAAAAAAAAAAAGTTGGCCACACCTGCCCAGTCACATTACCCCCCCACACCAAGCCATGCCCACAAAATAAGCCACGCCCACAGAACTGGTAGTAAAAAAAATTATAACCCACCGCTGATCTGAAGGCAGGGTGAGAAGCAATGGATGGAAACAAATCAAGAAGAGAACCAACCTAGAATTAAGGAGAAAATTCCCGACAGAATAATTAATCAGTGGAATGACTTCCCTCCCGAAGTTGTGAATGCTCCAACACTGGAGGTTTGTAAGAGGAAATTGGACTCCCATTTGTCTGAAATGTTGTTGGGTTTCCTGCTTGAGCAGGGGGTTTCACTAGAGGACCTCCAAGATCCCTTCCAATTCTGTTAGTTATTCTGTTATTCTAACCCGTAGTCAAATCATCTCCTATAGTACATGTGTTATGTCTTCATTCTGCCCCTAGTTGCATTTTTATCAGCTTGAAGCTTCCAAGAGCTCTTGAAGGATAGCCCCACATAATTGCAGTAGTCGAATCAGAAACATGAATGATTATTTATAAAGTTTCAGGAATATCCCACAATTGATGCACAACATTGTTTGTAATTTTACAATTACAACTGTAATTGTGCAAAGGCTGTCCTAACCATGGCATCCATCTACTGTTCCAGCGAGAGCTGTTAGTCCAGAAGAACCCCCATATTGTAAGCAAATGGGGCAGTAGGACCCCATTTAGTAAGAAACACTGGGGGTTTTTTGTATTTGGTAGGCTTTCAACTCTACAGCCATGCCATAGGGCTGATAGGATTCAGGCTAAGCCTGTTTTTCTTCATCCAGGCTCTCAGGTCAGTAATACCACATCTGATGTTTGGCCAGAGGTGAAATGCATAACTGAGCATCATCTGCATGTGGGTGATATCTCACCTCCTGTGCTAATTGATGAGCTTTCCCAGGAATTTCATATAGTTAATACGCAGCACATTTGTTTTCTTCACTTTGCCTTTCTACATTTCATAAAATAACTGGGGGGGTTTTGACTAATGGAATTGCTCATCAATTAAACAGTGCTTGTTGCATGGTAAAATGCCACCCATGACTCAGGGCCCAGTATTGCCAGCTCTTTTACTAAATATTGTCCTGGTGGGAAATATTAACTGTTAGATTCCAGTTTCATCATAGCTTTGAAGTAGCTAGTTGGCCTTGGATAAGCAGTAGTAACAACATGTTTATAACTGCTGTACTTTTACAAACATTCACTCACATTTTTACCTTTTAGGTGGTGTGACATCTGCCCTCATTATTAAATAACAAACAAACAAACAAACAAATGTGGAAAGGTGAAACTAATGAATTTTCTCCACCCTAAAATGAAGATTAAATAGGATTACTGAAACTGATTTATGGATTTACAGGATTTAAGAGTCAAATAGGACAAGAGAAAGCACCATCTCTGATATTAAACCGGTGTATTATGGAGACAATAGTTCTCACCTTTTGTAGTCCTACATATTTTCACACAGATGGTGCCTTTAATTCCGAAAGTAGTATTAGCCATCATACTGAATGGCAATTGATACATTTATCCTTGAATCATATCATTTGGCAGTCAACAAAAATCTCATATCAAATAACCCCATAGCAATGGTGAAATCCAATTTTTTTTTACCACCGGTTCTGTGGGCATGGCTTGGTGGGCATGGTGTGGCTTGGTGGGTGTGGCAGGGGAAGGATACTGCAAAATCTATTCCCACCCCAGTCCAGGGGAAGGATACTGCAAAATCCCCATTCCCTCCCCACTTCTGGGGAAAGGATATTGCAAAAACTCCACTTCCATCTCACTCTGGGGCCAGCCAGAGGTGGTGTTTGCCAGTTGTCCGAACTACTCAAAATTTCCACTACCAGTTCTCTAGAACCTGTCAGAACCTGCTGAATTTCACCCCTGGCCCATAGGGTTACCTTTCATCAACTCTGGGCATTATTCAACATCTAAGCATGATGCCAAGTTCAATTATTATGGAACATAGAGAAACTACATCATTCAATCCACTTGAATTCACTAAGACTCTTCCCCAAATGCTGAAATTCCAAGCTTTGTAACAATTTGTGACCAAGGGTCATTCCATCTCCAGGATTATTTTGGTTTGTCTTTCCTTTATTTTCAGATGTTGCATGACCGAATTGGTGGGAATTACTTTTGATCTCTTTCCTTTTGGAAATGGATTTTTTTTCATAACTGCCACGTGCTGAGTTGCATTTTCAGAGCTGTCTACTTTGATTCCAAGCTGCGTGTTTAGCCAATCGCTTTTTAGCTCAAGTCCCATCAGTGTACATGTAAAGTAACATGTACACTGTTTTTTATATTATTTTATTTTATTTATGGCTGTGCGTGGGACTATGCTTTTCTTTTAATTAAACAGTTGTCCACGTAGGAGAGCATTTTTGAAAGTTTTGTTTCCTTCAATATTGAATTAAACAATGTCACATAACTTGTGATTCATAGTTAACTACAAATCATTTATAAGAAAAAAAAATCAGTCCTAATAGAGATCCTGCTCACTTATTCTGTGAAGGGGCAGCAATGTTTAACCAAGATTTCAGATGGGAGCTTTCACCAACCTTGTCTGTAGGTGGTAGAAATTAAATCAAGACAAAGTTGTTATTGTACCATTTAATTTATATGCTTCGTCAAGTTGTTCCACACACTCTGTGGGGAGGAGGGGGGATTCTGCTATTTTAATGTATCTCTTGAAAAATACAAGTAACTCCTAGACTTACAAGCTCAATTGTTGCTAAATGATATAATCATTAAGTGAATCATCACATGGCTTTATCCAATTTGACAACACTTTTTATCATGGTCATTAAGTGAATTAGGTGGTCATTAAATGAATCCAGCTTCCCGAATTGTCTTTGCTTGTAAAATCCAGCTGGGAAGGTTGCCTATGGCAATCACATGACTCAGGGATGCTGCCAACATCAAAAATACATGCCGGTTGGCAAGTGCCCAAATAATGATCACATGACTACAGAGCTGCTGTGAAATCATAAGGGCCAATCATAAGTCATTTCTTTCAGTGCTATCATAATTTTAAACAATCACTAACCGAATGGTCATAAGTTGAAGACCACCTGTATTGCAATGTACCTAAGATGTATTTCTCTCTGTCTCTTTCTCGCACACATACAGAGTTGGAAGGGCCTTGGAGGTCTTCTAGTCTAACCCCCTGGCCAAGCAGGAAACACTATACCATTTCAGACAATGGCTGTCCAGTCTCTTCTTAAAACCTCCAGCACCCACAACTTCTGAAGGCAAGCCCTTCCACTAGTTCCAACTGTTAGGAAGTTTCTCCTTAGTTCTAGGTTTCTTCTCTCCTTGATTAGTGTCCATCCATTGTTTCTTGTCTTGCCTTCTGGTGCTTTGGAAAATAAGTTGACCCCCCCTCTTTTTTGTGGCAGCCCCTTGAATATTGGATAACCCACAGAGAGAGTGAAATTGAAAGTACTGTACAATTTAAAAGCTATGCTAAGTGATTATTTTATAGTATCCTTGAAGGAGTGGGGAAAGAGAGAGAGAGAATGAGAGATAAGGTCTGGGTTTCCATGGGAATAATTATGGATTAGGTCTCCTTGAAGTGAATGAAAGCCGAATGCCATTCACTTGGACAGAATTACTCATGCATAATTGTTTGCAGAAAGGGGTTTTCTGGTCGGACTTTAAAATATACTTGGTGAATCAAAAGCACCACTGTAATTGGAAGTCAATCCATAATTGCTCCCAATATGACATTCTTTTAAACTTCTGAAAATTCATATTTTTATTAAGATGGACACTACCAAAAAAAGACCGCCAGGTTTGTAAATGGAAACCAACAGATTGGTTACATTATACATCTACTCTAAAATGAAATCCAATAAATATCACTGCTTTGATGACTCAAAGTTCCAGAAATGACAGGCTTTTTTAAAAAAGCTGCTTTTCAGCCTTGTGAAAATAAACTTCCACTCTCTGCCTTTTAAAATATGTATCTCTCTCAGTTATTTGACAAGGCAGCTTGCCCCAACCACTTCCATTACTTTCGGATAGGAATTTAGCATGACTGGTGCTGCATGAGGGTTAGAAATATTTGCATTCAACCCATGATGACTTCAGGGACTAGATTGGGGGGTGGGGGAAGAGTTAAGATGGCCGCCAATTAAAGTCGTGCCTTCTTTTATGTGGGTTTGATGCAATTAAAAAGACAGGTCTTCAGCTGCATGGTATGTGGGTGCCATCCTGGCTTTCTTGAGCGCCACCCCATGCACTTGACATTTAAACAAGAGATTTCATTCGGTCCTACTTCCTGGAAGATTTTACCTAAGTCAGACTTTTGTTACTGGTCAATTAAATTGTTATTGTATTTTCCTCATCACTTTCAATGAAGAACAGAAACACTACAGTAGAAAGAAAACAGCTTTCTACTGAAAAACAGTAGAAAGAAGGCATCTACCTGGCTTGTGGGATTTCCAGATTTTAAAAAAACACAAAACAACGGTCCAATATGTTCTACACGTTTTAAATCCACGTGCTTGTCATTGGATTTCACCCTTTTAGACGGGTTCAAATGTTACCCTTTGATGGATTTTCTTTTCAGCAAAGTGCCATGTGTGCCAGTTCTGTGGGCAAAAATCCACTCAATGGTTTATTATTATGAGCTTTGTTTTGCTTGACGTGTATTATTCTTTCTCTGCATATTGTTGTTATTAGATTGTTTGTTTTCTTAACAGGGATTTTTTTTCTTCAAAGCAAGATGGCTTAACTGACTCTCTGGCTGCTGCTATCCCATGGTACATGTTGTTTTGATGAGCTACAATTTGAATGTTTGTTTTAATGTGGTTTCGATTTACATTTTGTTAGAAACTGCCTGGTAACTTGAAAAGGATATTTATACATTCAGAATGAAATGAAACTAAAAGACAAAATAGCAGCACAATGGCTTGGCCATTTAAGGCCATCCAACCTTAAATTCAAAATTCCCAAACATTCTGGAGCTAGATGCAAAGTAATCCAAACTTTCTGGAGAGTAAATCCTAAATCCATTTGCAAAGATTCCAATTGAACAAACAAGATTAGATTAGATTAGATTAGATTAGAACAAGATCTCTATTCATTTTAGCATTTAGTATTTATTTAAGTATGATAATACTATCAAGTCTTCAGTTTTCATGCATGCAATTGACGATTACATACCCTTGAGTCATGTGGACTACTGAATAACTACATAGATGGATGTCCTCCAGATTGAGGTCCCTAACCTGGACCCTCAGATCCTCCAACAGTGAACCTCTCATCATTAAAGCTGAGTCTATCCACCTTGCTGTCAATTCTTATTCTCTTTTTTTCCATCCTTTTCCAGCATACAGCCTTCTCCAGAAAGCTAGAGTCTTCCCATAACATGTCCAAAGTAGTATCATTTGTGTCTCAAGTGAGAACTCTGGGTTGATTTGTCTGATGATCTATTGGTTGGTTGATTTTCTTAGCTAATCAGGAACAATTAAACATTTTTTTCTTCAAGCATACAGGTTTGTGCTTACCAAAATGATGTGGGGTGGGGGTGGGGGTAGAATGCAAAATGGGTTTCTTGTCATGATGTTGCCAACCCTCACCTTTCACACTTGCCTCCTGATGCTGGTTTGTGTTATGATATCACAAAGCATGTTTTGCAAAAGAAAGAAAAATAATCCAAAGAGCCAAAGTTCACTGGT
The DNA here is from genome assembly GCA_032468215.1 of Stegonotus admiraltiensis. Classification (NCBI taxonomy): domain Eukaryota; kingdom Metazoa; phylum Chordata; class Lepidosauria; order Squamata; family Colubridae; genus Stegonotus; species Stegonotus admiraltiensis. The sequence goes on from JANHZT010006452.1 coordinate 42,766, forward strand.
TGTATTTCCAACATCAGATCAACAATCAGGTAAACAATGCCCCAATCAAGAAACTGCCAAACAGGCAACAGTAAACAACCCAACAAAAGAATCTCTAAGGCCACTCCCACAAACACTGACAGGCAAGCCAATTAGAATATAAACTGATAGCAAATCACTCTCCTTACTAGCACTGATGATGTTACCTAGTTTGGATAATGAAACGTCTGCAAGAAAATAAGCAAGCTCAGAGAGCATCAAGGACCTCTCATTTCCAAGAATCACTCTGGGCCGCATTCTGGCCCAAAGAAAACAAAAATGGTGGAAAGTCATCACCCATTTAAATATATTTTCTGTGTCTTATTCCTTGCATTAGTCTGTAAAAAATGTAGCTTGTTGTCAGCCAAGAGACAGAGTTTCAGAATATTCATTCTAATATATTTTCTATACTCGTCTCATTGGTTTATGATAATGGCTAAGGATTTTGTTTAGGTTCTTAAAAAAAGGATATCAAAACATAGTGTAAACTTCATGAATGTTAGAGAAAGAACTTGATTTCTTTCTCTTTTGTTAATTTTTAAAAAGTTGACAAATTCAGGTTGAAGGCATTGATCTTAAATGTCTAGGTATGAATCACTAAGCCTTTGGGAGCATTCCCAGCAAAAGAAAAAAAAATCAAGATGGCTGCTGCAATCATGTGACCAAAGCCCTACCCTGTTTTATGCAACACATATAAAAGGAGTGGGGCTTTATTTTCACTATCTTGACATTTTTTGACCTCTCTTCTGCAGATACCCCAGTATATTTAACTACTTGTAGCCACCTCCCCTCACCCCCAAACCAGGAGTGAAATACAACAGGTTCTGGAGAACCGGTAGCGGAAATTTTGAGTAGTTCAGAGAACCGGTAGCAGAAATTTTGAATAGTTCAGAGAACTGGCAAATACCACCTCTGACTGGCCCCAGAGTGGGGTGGGAATGGAGATTTTTCAATATCCTTCCCCCAGGAGTGGGATGGGAATGGGGATATTGCAGTATCCTTACCCTGGAGTGAGGTGGGAATGGAGATTTTGTAGTATCCTTACCCTGCCATGCCTACCAAGCCACACCACACCCACCACGCCACACCCACAGAACTGGTAGTAAAAAAATGTGGATTTCACCACTGCCCCAAACAGACTCTTCTTTTCAAGCACAGATAAAACGAATGGGGGTTTTTTTCTTATCAATTGACATTGGAAAGCAGAGGTTGGGAAACATTATATTTGGGTTGCTTGTTAGAAATACTGATCAGCATTTGGAAATGTAGATGTTCTATAAATATAAACAGAACAGAGAAAGTCGGAGGGTGTTTTTTTTAATTAAAAAAAGTGTGGGAGAAAACAAAACAGAGATATTTTTATCCAAGATCCCCACAGCTAAAATCTCAAATAACTGTCAGCAGAATGTTATCTAAGGATAAAATTTGGGGAGACACAAAGAAAAACTAGTTGTCTCAAATGATTATGAGTCATCTTTAATCATGAATTAAGAGGCCCTAACCCGCTTCTTATATGACAATGACAGTTTCATAGTTAGCTTTTCCAGTGAACCCACAAAAAGAATTTGAGCTCAACTCTCCCCATATCTCAGTCTAACAAGCACCTCCCTGACTAAAACCTCTGGATTTTTTTTGTTCAGGTTCCCCCACCTACCCACCCCCCAAAAAATAAAACAAACCAAACTAAAGCACCAGCTAAACTTTATCACTGGAAAAAGAAGCAAAGAAACTTACTTTTTGTTCTTCCAGCTGGCCAAGAAACAGTGCTCAAGCTTTACTCCGCAATAGTGCTTTCATCAGTGGATCTCTCTGCTCTACCATGTTCATGCTGCAGCTTTTTCTTGGAGGTTCTGCTGCATTCATTCATTCATTCAATCAATCAATCAATCAATCAGAAGAGGGCTGGAAGGGACCTTGGAGGTCTCCTAGTCCAACTCCCTGCTCAAGCAGGAGACCTTATACAATTTCAGATAGGTGGCTGTTCAGTCTCTTTTTAAAAAAAAATCTCCAGTGATGAAGCACCTACAACTTCTGAAGGCAAGCTGGTTAATTATTCTCACTGTTGGGAAGTTTCTCCTTGATTCCAGGTTGCCTCTCTTCTTACTCTCAGCCACTCTTTCAGGCCATTCTATAGCACAGTCTTAAAAAGTACAATTAATATGAAAATCAAGAATATGCTTTATTATTGTTTGGTGTATGGTATATATACATGGACTAGCAATATATATTAACATTTCATCTAGATTAGTACAATCCAATAAAATGTAAATGTTAAAAAGATCTATGTTCAAATAACAATGTCTAGGCCAGTGTTTCTCAACCCTGGAAGCTTAAAGACGGGTGGACTTCAACTCCCAGAATCTGGG
>JANHZT010006452.1:49403-62311 GCA_032468215.1 Stegonotus admiraltiensis
GAGAATTCTGGGAGTTGAAGTCCACAAGTCTTAAAGCTGTCAAGTTTGAAGACCTCTGGTTTAGTGTAATGTAAGTCGAGGACTATCTGTACATTTAATAAACAAGAAATAAATCCTTCTTTATCTTTTCTTCAGTAAGTCACTCAGCACCTCCAAACTGGAATAAAACCCATCTAAGCAACCAACTAGGTATTGGCAGGCAAAAAGACAGACAGACAGAGGTGGGGAAAGGAGGAAGGGTGAGGGCTGTGATTGTTGTCTCAATGCAGCTACATTGGGAGAGCGAGAGGCCAAAAGCCTCTTTTGAAAGGTTTTTCAAGATGCAACATTTTAAGAGCTGTTCATTAGAAGCTGAATTAAGTCGAGAATAACCTCCCTCCCTCCCTCCCTCCCTCCTAGCTGTCTTCAAAAGGAACCCCAGATGTCATGAAAATTAAACAAACCTAATATAATTCAATTGTGAAGGTGGTACTTCTGGCCCAATATTAGTTGTACTCAAGGGAGGGAGAGAGAGCAAGGTGAGCCAAGAGATGAAAAATGAATTATGCCATTGTGGTAGATCCATTTCATAACTGTATGTGGTGTCCCCCTTGGCCGAAGTACAAAAGAACAGAGCTTACATTATGGTGTTGAGACACATGGTATTTGTCTTTTTGGCATCATCCCCATTTGCTACAGATGCTTCTGCAGAAGCAAATGACCACTAGGCACTTTTCAACAGTTATTCTCATTGGGGATTGGCAGCTTAGATTGGCTCCATCAATTGTGTTTGTTTGTTCATCCATTTGTTTTTAATCTGCTCTCTTATTACAGGAATCGGTTGTATTATTTCCATCATTCTCTTTCCAAATAATTTCGATTTTATAAATGTATAATTATTATTTTTCTGAGCTGGAGACAGGAATCAGGACGCCTGCAAAATTAAATATTATCTCCTTTCATCCACAATATTTGGCAATGAAGAAACTCTTTGGAATCTGGAAGTCTTCAATCAAATTGCCATTTTACCTGCAACTTGCTTGTGCACAAATGATCTTTAAATCATCCAAATACTGAAGCGCCTACTTGGTTTCCACCTCTCCAGAAACACATATGTTACGTTTGAAATTCCGTGAAATTCTGACTTAAAAAATAAAATAGAACCATCTTCCCTTCCAAGACAGAGTATGATTCCATTATTTAAATCCCTTAAAAGTAACCTCAGCCACCTCACCCAAATCTTAATTTCCTGGAGCACACACAGCAAAAGACCACACTTTTCACTCCCTCTGGAACCAGGATTCAAAAACAAGTATAACATTTACCAATTTGGGAATGGATTTGTGCCATGTTAGGAAAGAATATCAGTTCTCCCTTCTGCAAGGCAGCCAAATGCCTTGTCTTATTTGGGAAGCTGTTATCAAAAATAATGAACTGCAGATTCTTTCGATTTTTGATATAGTGAGTGGGATTAAGCAGGAGAGTTGGAGCTGAAGGGAAATTGTGGGGAATAGGAGCCTTATTAGAATAGAATAGCAATTATAAAAGGTTCTTGCCATTCTGGTGACAGACAGGTAGTCCTCAACTTACCACAATTCATTTAGTGACCATTCAAAGTTACAATGGCACTGAAGAAAGTGATTTATGACCATTGCAGCATCCCCATGGTCCCGTGATCAACATTCAGACGTTTGGCAACTGTTTCATATTTATGACGGTTGCACTGTCCCAGGGTCATGTGATCCCCTTTTGCGACCTTCTTAGAAGCAAAGTCAATGGGGAAGCCCGATTCACTTAACAACCACGTTACTAACTTAATCCACTGCAGTGATTCACTTAACAACTGTGGCAAGGAAGGCAAAATGGGACAAAATTAACAAATGTTTCACTTAGCAACATAAATTTTGGGCTCAATTGTGGTTGCAAGTTAAGGGCAACCTGTACTTTAGAATACTATGGACACAGCAGGGGTGAAATTCAGCAGGTTCTAGAGAACCGGTGGTGGAAATTTTGAGCAGTTCGGAGAACTGGCAAATGCCACCTCTGGCTGGCCCCAGAATGGGGTGGGAATGGAGATTTTGTAATATCCTTCCCCTGGAGTGGGGAGGGAATGGGGATTTTGCAGTATCCTTCCCTGCCACGCCCACCAAGCCACACCACGCCCACCAAGCCACACCCACAGAACTGGTAGTAAAAAAAAATTGAATTCCACCACTGGAACATAGGTATAAACAGACCTTGGATAAACAGTCGGTGTTCAGGCTGTTTTATTCTGCTTAATTCCTTTCTATATTCTGTAATGGTCATTTAAGTTACTTAGAGTTTAGTACAGTAGGGCCATCAACCTGCATCATAAGATGAATAAAAGGCACATTTTATTTATTTGATGATTTGTTTGATCCCACCTTTCACTGAAGAACAAAAATTGGTGTGCATATCACTCCCTGCTTCTATCTTTCCTCCAACAATATGATATGGTAGGAGTCATTGGCTTAAAATTGCTCAGTGAGTTCTGGGGTTGAGTATAATTTGAACCTGGGCAGGTGGGAGGGGCAAAAAAAGACCAAAATTTGGATGCAACCATCCAGCCCTTTCTAACATGGTACTTTAAAAAGGAGTCAGGGTATCAACTGCGAAGTTGTGGCCGTGCTCTTGACTCTTGAATCTCCCTTTTGCAGAAACCCCTGTACTTAGATTACTGTATCTTAACCACTACACCACACATATATTTAGTCAATATAAAAGACTAAAAGGCTAAAAGATATGAAGGTAAAGGTTCCCCTCACATATATATGCTAGTCATTCCAGACTCTAGGGGGCAGTGCTCATCTCCGTTTCAAAGCTGAAGAGCCAGCGCTGTCCGAAGACGTCTCCGTGGTCATGTGGCCGGCATGACTAAATGCCAAAGGCACACGGAACATTGTTACCTTCCCACCAAAGGTGGTCCCTATTTTTCTACTTGCATTTTTTACATGCTTTCGAACGGCTAGGTTGGCAGAAGCTGGGACAAGTAACAGAAGCTCAGCCCATTACACGGCACTAGGGATTCAAATCGCTGAACTGCTGACTTTTCAATCAACAAGCTCAGCATCTTAGCCACTGAGCCACGGTGTCCCCTTAAAGATCTAAGGCACTGGCAAATATACACTAAAATGGATTGGGCTTTTCCATGGTTTGGAACACAGATGTGTATTTGGAAGGCCGAAGAACCTAGTCTCTTGAGGAGTGAAAGTGATAGTACAGATCTTAGCTACTTCTCTAGAAAAAGAGTAAACACTTTCTCCTGGTCCAGTCTGACAGACAAAGTTTAACCTCAGGGGAAATCATCTGGTCTGAATATCCTAATGGCATCCAGCCGGTAGGGACGTGTCTGGACCTCATCTTCAAAGTTCTCCTCCTAGCCTTTCAGTAATGCTGAAGGCAAGAAAGCTCTCCAGCACCACAAATACAAGATGTTGGTTAGATAGATAGCTGAAGTAAGTTAGGTAGGTGGCTAGCTTTCCTCAAAAATAATGAACTGCAGATTCTTGGCAAAAGAGGTGTGGCTAAAGAGAAAGTGGGGGATAAAATCTGGAAGATTTGAACATTGGTTGTTCCAATTCCAAATTGGCTTCATCTGACCTCAGAAAAAATCAGATATTGGGGTGAGAGATCATACCTACTACAATATAAATTTAAATCTTTTTTTTTTCATACAGCTATCCAACAATGTCAACAAGGCATATAATTCCAGGCAAAAAACCAGTTTGGATCAGAATCTAAGATAATGCAGTCTTAACAGGCCACAAGAGGAACCAGCCAAGATTCCAAGCACAGCAAGAGTTTAATGCATACAAAGGAGTGCAGAGTATGGATCTTAAAAACTTGGACTGGACAACTTTAAGAGATATTAACTCTTGAAAAGTACAAATTTTTAATCTGTAAAGCAAGACGCTCATCACTTCAGTCTTATATTCATAGCAGCAGAGACATAATTATCACCTCTATTGCCAGCAATATAATAGAATTGGAATTAATTATCTTGTGGGACCAAACAATGACAGTGTTTATTTATTTCCTCCAGAAGAACTTTGGAAAATAATGTCTAAGTATTTAAAGACCTTTGATTCTTCTAGATGATTGTCCTTATTTTTTCTAGGCCTTAGTGTATCTGAATTGCCTTTTGGTAAAAAATACAACTGTTGTTTCAGAGTCAATAGTCACATACTGTTTTTATTGTTTTTATTACATAGTTATGAGGAAAGCTGTATTCACTCTTTTATGTATTGCTTTGGAATTTTCTGGATGGGGATGAAAAACTATTGCAAATTTCATAGTTCACTGTAAGCATGAAAAATACAGTGCAGAATCCCAGAAATGTGGAGGTTTAGGCTGTAACAAGTAGAATTTCAATGTGGACATGAAGTTTACAAGGAAAATTAAGATGAAAGCCAAACAGAATCTGGACCCATATATAAGCAGTCCAATCAATATGCTGTAAATGGGCATAAAATTTAGAGTAGATCCCAAATCAAGAGTTGAGCCTCACAATCAGTCCAAGAAGCAGGTGGTAGAGTCCTTTAGGAGCATTTAAGGGCAGAAGAAACCAAAAGGAACACTGAAACAAAAGAGAATCATATTGTCTCCTCCATTATCAGCTCAAGAGTATCAGACACACCCTCAACCATATTGAATGGTGGCACTGCTCCCTGACAATGCAAAGATTTCCATTTTTAGAATAATTTGGAAAGAGGGCTGATCTTTGCACCTCTTAAGCTTTGGCACCCTGGCCAGTGTCTACTCAGTTTAACCTAAAACTGGCCCCGATCCATTTCTCCACTCGCCAGCCTGTAGTGGTCACCATTTAAAAAAAAAAAGCACCATCTTAGAAATCATGAGTACCAGTTTACATCACATTCAATACTTACTAAATCATTCTCGTTGGTTTACAGTTTGAAACCTGAAGTTATGACCATCTCAAAATCACAAATCAAAGTTTAGCACCTAAACATTTCATAAACCAAGAACATTTAAAACTATAGATTGGACAATTCATGAGCTTGCCACTTTTTCTCATTCTAATGTTTGTAAGTGCTAACACAAAAACACTATTTGCTGATCAACAAACTTTTCAACCTACTTCAGAAAAAAAAAACAGATGATGTCAGTATAAATATCTTTTTGTCTTCCTGTAATGTCTATCCAGATTCATTATGCAATGGACTAATTAATCCACAAAGAATTAACCGGTAGAATAACATTACTAAAATGTTTTCTTATGTTATGTCATGCAACTGTATACACATGTTTACAACTTGGTATGAAGTTGTTTGAAGGTTTAATTGATCTTTCTGATGATTTTAATTTTGTGAATAGGCCTTCTGCAAACATTGAATCACATTTTCTGAAACAAAGCAAAATGCTTTCGGGAACCTTTTATTTATTTCTGCATGAACACATTGATATTTGTCCAATAACCATGAAGTTTTGAAGGTCACATCGATAAAAATCCCATCGAACTTGAAGTAGCTGTTGCCCACAGACTAGGCCCAAAGTACTCCCTTTTACAAAATGGAAGAGGAAATCGTTCGAAATATAGAGAGAAATTGCAGAAGCCATAATTCAATTCAACCACATTTAGTTTTTGTCCTAACTTACAACTGCTTTTTGGAATATAATTTCAGCATAGATGACCTTTAGCTGGAAAGGGGTGGTAAACTCCTGGCTTAGAGTATATTATTACTCAGAAAATGATCACATGCCTAAGTCCAAATATAATAAGTTCCAATGCCCTGAATTATCACTTTCTTTTGGAAAAATGCCAACATTCTCTGACCTGTGTATTTGGATTATTTTTTCCCACTGAATTCACACAGCAATACATTATTTATGCTAACTTCCTGCTCATCTGGATGCCACATAAGCATCTGCCCAATTTGATTAGGATTAGTATACATACAAATTATTTCCAGACAAACAATAATGCCCAAAAGAAAATCCACTTTATATGAACCATGGTCTTTGTTTCAATTAAAGGTAACCCTTGCCATATTTGAGCCAGTAAAACTGGTGGAGATCATTAGCATTATATACTACCAGTCTGCCAATATATTCTACTTTTGCAATTCCTGGCACAAGATGGGGAAAATGTTAGTAGAGCTATAGTAATATAGTTGGGACCACTGTTGACTCCCTCTGTTACTAGGTAATAACCTCCTTGTGGTGCTAATAGGCCTCAACATACAAACACAGTTGGGACCAGAACTCACTATTTTTCAGTGCCGTTATAATTTTGAATGGTAGAATAACAGAATAACAGAGTTGGAAGGTGTCTTGGAGGTCTTCTAGTCCAGCCCCCTGCTCAGGCAGGAAGCCCGATACCATTTCAGACAAATTGTTGTCCAATCTCTTCTTAAAAACATCCAGTGTTGGAGCACTCACAACTTCTGGAGGCAAGTTGTTCCACTGATTAATTGTTCTAACTGTCAGGAAATCTCTCCTTAGTTCTAGGCTGCTTCTCAAATTTGTTATTCCATTGCAATTTTCTCTGCAGTCCATTCCCATATCTTTCAGAAAATATAGATGCTTACAATATTAAAACATAAGTAATGCTTATTTTAGAATTTTGGCACGTTTTTTGAAGCCCTCACTTTTTGTCTACCATCACAATGTATGTATATAAGGCCACTCCATGGAATTGATTTATTATCTGCAAGGGATGGATTTGGACTCACATGAATTGAAATATTGCTCCTAAAAGAAGAGTTATAAGTTGAGGACTGCCTGTTTAAGACCATTGCAACTGCTGCTTTGCCAAGTTCTTGGCTACATGAGGCGTGATATCGCATGTTTCAGGGTTTCCTTTCCACTGCATTACCAGTTCTTGTCCTGAGCTGACCTTATAATGTTTTCCGTTTTCTGTAAAAGTGTTTTATAGAACTCATTTCAAAACACCTGGTCCTACAATACAGGTGTTACAGCAGCCAATGTCTTGCCAGCAAATTTGAAGAGCCTTGATAGGTTCCCAAGAGCAGCAGACAGCTCCCTCAATCTCAGTAGGCTTTATGATGTGTGGAATTCAATGCTCAGAACTCAACTGCCAGCATGAATGATGAGGAATTCTAAGAGTTGAAGTCCCCATATCTTAAAGCAGCCTAGTCCTATGAAGCTGACTAAATAGTGCTGAAAAAGTGGAGATTTTACACTTTGTGTGCTTGTATACTTTCCAAACCAAACACCTAAGAGCAGCGTTGCACAATTTTACCATCTGCAAACAAACTTTAATTTTGGGGTGCGAGTGACACAATTATACTTCTATGAAGGCCTTATTATTCCCCTGCTTATTGAAACAAAAGTAGTAGCTTTCTGAGGCTTAAAATATTCCTTCACAAATTGAATCAAAAGCAGAGGAAACCGAAAAAGGAAGTGAGAAAGCTTCAGCATAGGCCATGAGAAAATGGCACAGGAAGGTTTGCTATGCCAATCTTAGATTCTGTAAGACTATATTCTTCCAGATATGATGCAGCAAATAAAATGTGGTGGAATTCCTCCTTGAGTGTTATGGATGAATCTATTAATATAAACTTACAATAACAATAGAGTTGCTCTTCTTATATGGACTAACTTGAAGGGCTAACAACAGCCTTGCAAGTTTGAAAATATGTCTCTCCTCCTTCCCTTTTATCCTCCAGAAAACTAGGAGGCACTCTTCTGGACCATTCTCATACAACCTCTGCTTCTGTAGATTGAAATATCTTTTGCATTGTCTAGTCTATGGCTGTTCCTCTTGTTACCCCAGGTCATTCTCACATACTATTACTCCACTGAGTGTTTGGATTCTCTAGACACATCCCTGAATGTGACAGAACTTGGTAATATGGCAGTAATCAATAATTTGTGTTCTTCATAAACCAGAAATTCAATGATATATCCTAAATATTATTAAGGAACTTACTTCTCTGCCTTCTTTTCTAGCCCGTCTCGTGGCAAATGAGGAAGCCCCAAGGAATGTTATTTTATTTGCTGCTGGCTTAACAGTGTTTATATGATTATCTAACTTCTCCCATGCTGAACCATACTGAACAAGAGTACGTATCTGAAGGACTAGAAAGGCCCAGTAAGAGCATTAAGTGATTTTGTGAATAAAAGTGAAGTAATATTTGTAAGGCATGATAATAAAGAATAGCTGCTGCTGTACATAGCCAAGATAGCAACTTGCTACAATTGTTGAAGTAACTAGATGACTGTCCATATGACAAGAGTAAAAACTAAGGATGCATGGAAGAAGTAAGTTATTAAAAAAGTTTTTACAAGTTTGAAATGACTTTGCCACCTACTAATAAAACAAATCCATTGATACATGGGCAGTTATATAAGATGGATGGATGGATGGATGAATGGATGGATAGATGGAACCAACCTTTAGTTTTGCCTTCTTACCTTTAGGAGATTCTACTTTTGTTTACAATTATTGTATGGCTTCAAATTGCATCAGAGTATGATGAGTAAGTTAAAGGATTGAAGAAGTGAAACAACTTGCACAAATAAGACAAAGTAGGTAAGATCAGCAGAAAATAAGGAACAAGCAAACAATCTCTAAAGAAAGCAAAGTCATTAGCAAAGATGTAATGACACACCAGGATTTTCTTGCTGCTTCATAAAAAAAAGTTTTGCTGAACTGACCAGGACACTTTCAAATGCTACATTTGAAGACTTGAAGATCAGAACACTGAACACCTTACTTAGCTAGAGATCTTGTTTTGGTTCTAAGGAACTATATGCCTTCTGTAGTAGTTACAATTTTGTAAACAGGAATATCCATTCATTCATTCATTCATTCATTCATTCATTCATTCATTCATTCATTCATCATTCATTCATTCATTCCAAGCCATTTATCTGGCTGCCCATCTCCCAACAGCAACTCTGGGCATCTAACCTGATGCCTAAAAGTCACCAAGACAATCAATAATAATAATAAACAAATATATAATGGAAGCAGAGGACAATGTTAATCATCGCCCTCCATTTCATAAACGTTATAGTTCTTATGAACCCATTATTACAGTATATGCACTAAAGGGCGGCACATTCTTATCAATAAAATGGAACTGTAATTTTTTCCCTTGTGTAATTCAAATTACTCATTCTAAGTGCATGGCATGCTTATCCCTGGTAAACAATTGTTCTGATTAGAGTTGTCACCTACATATCAAATCCCGGCTTCCTTATTCAGTCTCTATACCCACCTTTTCCCTCTGTGTTTTGCCCAAAACAGTGGCAGTCAGAAGGGAGGCATTAGTGGGTCAGAAGGACTATCTTTTTATGAAGAGGAACAATATGGTATGGTTAAGTTTCCTGGAGCCAGCTCCTCTTCTCAGTAATCTTTTTCATCTTGCTGTCTCAAATTGAACGTAGATAATACTGATGGCTTGTAATTATATTTTTAAAGGCCTGCCAGGTTGCAAATATATAATGAGCTCTAATTGTAGAACAGCATGGAGGCAGGCTTGTCATTGTGCAGTCATTAATCCAGTTAAACACAACACCATCTCTTTCAGCTGTGCTGTGACACAGCGGAAGGATTAAGCTGGCAATTAGCAGTCACCACGCACCAGACAATGATGCTCCCTCATTCCTACAAATGAGACATTCTTGGTCTACCGGATCCAGGAGAATGATTTTGCTGGTTATGAAGAATCCAAAGTCATAAGCGTCCAAGTGGAGCTTAAACATATACAATATGTCGACATTTGCAAGGACATCTCTTTGCAAACCTTCACTTCGTATTCATATGCTTTACATATGACACATGGGAAAATTTGTCTGGTCACATTACCTAATTGGAAATGTAGGCTGTTCCTATGTACAATTAGCTACATTAGCTAATTCCTACAATTAGTTCACAAGAAAACATAAACGATAAAGAGTGAGAGGGCACTAATTCTGTATGAAAGTAAAGTAGCTAAGATGATAATCCAAAAACCAGAAACCGTCATATTTAAATGTTTTCTTTTAAATGGATATAATTAGAGTTTAAAAAATTGTGTGTAAGAGAAGAATAAAACTGCAGAAGAATATACCGTATTTTTCAGAGTACAAAACGCACCTTTCCCCCCCAAAAAAGAGGGTGAAAATCTGAGTGCGTCTTATACTCCAAATGTAGCCCCACTCAGCTTCTCAAACAGAGGTTTCAGAGGCTGAAAAAAGCATCAGAAACGATGCTTCAGAAAAAAAAGCCTCCAAACAGAGCTTCATGGGCTTTTTTTCTGAAGCTCTATTTTGGAGGCTTTCAGAGACAGGAAAGGAAGTTTTTTCTGAAATGGAGTTTCAGAAGTTTCAGAGACAGAAAAAAAAAGCAAAAAAAAAAGCAGGGCACAGAGCTCACAACCAAGGAACCTGTTGCTAAAATTCACCTCTGGGAACAGCTGTTTGAGGGTATTCCGGGAGACCAATCCACCTGCCAATCAGCTTTTTTCTTATTTTCCCTCCCCAAAAACTAAGGTGCGTCTTGTACTCCGGTGCATCTTATACTCCAGAAAATACGGTAGTTCTTGTGCCTTGAGTAAAGGATAGAAACAAAGCAACCACACACACACCGGCCTTATATGTCTATTTTCATAGTGTTATACAATAAATTGACCCTCTTGGAAATTTGGCCTTCATATTCTGATTTACAGGCTTCATTTCTAATTTTTCCCCATTATTGCATGATATGAACTTCTGTAAATGTTAATAGCTTGAAATACCCAAAATGGAATGTGAAGATGGTAGAACTTGCTGAAATGGTTAAATAGACTTGCTCGATTAAGGAAAGAACAATAATTACTTTTATAAAAGATTAGAAAACCTTTGTGAACTTTTTGCTACAAATGGTCAAAAATGAATGAGTGATTTCAGAATTTACTGTTTCAAAGGGTTGTTTATGGGGAAAAGGGAACCAAAATATATAATTCAGAAGAGTGGAAATGGTAATAATCATGCTAGTAACTACTGCAAAGATCACAAATCTGTTCTTTGAATATTTTCTTTCTCTTTGTCTCTGTATCACTATTTTTTTTATCTTTATACATCTTTTTTATACCTTTTTTTCTAAGTTTCTGTAGTTTTTAAATTCTGTGAATGACCATTCATTCAGCAATCAAAGTTACGACAGGGCTGAATGAATACATTCTGTACAAAAAATTATGGCTGTTGCCAGGCCGCCATGGCGATCTGATGAAAACTTGACAACTTGGCAATCTACCCTCCCTAATGGTTGTCAGAGGGGATGCTACAACTGCCATCTATCTTTCCCCCTGCCCCACTCCACCAGTCCCAAAGGACTTGGGCCTCCTCCCCACCCTGTCACACCTTGCTCTACCTGCCTCTTTTGAAGATTGTCTTTCCAAAACAGTGACCAGCTGATGTGACACACAACCTTCCTACAGAGCTCCCTCACAACATTTTGGAAGTGGGCACCCTTCTCACAAGCTCTCAGAAGGTGCAATTTTGCAGGAATAGCAGCTGCTTCCAGTATAGTGCAAGGCAGCCTGAATTGGAAGGCCATGCATCATATTGGCTGGGCATTTTTGTGAGAAGGCAATCTTTAGAAGAGCATCTTTGTGAAAGAGTGCCCAGCCGACATGATGCATGGCCTTCCTTGTGCCATTCAAGAAGTAAGCACCAGTCTCACAATCTCTCAGAAGGACGAGATTTTCCAACCTTCCTTCCCCTCCGTGTTGGTGCTCTAACACTGGAGGTTTTTAAGAAGAGATTGGACAACCATTTGTCTGAAATGGTATGGGATTTTCTTCTTGACTAGAAGGGAGTTGGACTAGAAGACCCCCCCAAGGTCCTTTCCAAATCTGTTATCCTGTTAGTTCTCCCAGTCCACTGTTTAATGAATCCTTCATCACAGCCATGCAGAAAGGCTTTGGACTGTAATAACACTGTTCTCTTTGATATATCAGAAAAAACTGTGGGGCTTTCGAAAGCTTGAGTGTACATGTTGTACATTCTTATGTCTCTCTACTGCTGAACAATGGGAGGAAATCAACATATTGAGAAAGATGTAGTTACGGGCGATAAGCGATGCCAGCGAGCCAATTTTTTCTTCTTTTTCTGGAGAAGGGATTCAAAGGGTTTTTGTTTTGTTTTGTTTTTTTGGTTATTTCATGACTCAATACATCAGGGAGCCTGGCCAGTAGTAGACCCAAGAGACACTTAGCTATTGGACAGTGTGGAGGCTCATATTGTCTGCACGTGCCCATGATAATAGTCCTGAAAATATCACACTGAATACAGACAATGTGGAAATAGTCCAACTGGATGTTCAAATGCATTATAAACACGTAAGAAATAGACAAGGTCTTCTCAAAAGTCCCAATATATGTAAAAACAGAGATGTCATTTTAACCCATTTGTGTCTCTTATTAAATGAAAAACCGGTGTGTTACCAGCTTGAGACAATCAGACTAGATTAATCTGGAGTTTCACTGATTTAGGTAGAAGAATTAAGCACTTAGGTTTTTGTTTTTTTTTTCATTTTAAAATTATATTTCCAGTACGGCCAATGTGAGGTATTGGCAGAAAGCTAAACTAAATAAAAAGTTAAAATCTTAGCTTAAAAATCTCCTATTATATATCTTAACTGTTTGAGAAAAGTACAGTATGATCATAAATGTCTATTTGAAGTAGAAATAGTATGCAATAACTATACATTAATTGGATTAGAGAGTCTATCAATGGCTAGTAGATGGAGCAAACCACTGGCTCTTGCTGGATGGTTTGACTGGGTGATTGGATGGGTGCTTATTAAATTGAATCTCCCTCTTAATAGTTTGATTGCTAGGTTTTTCACCAATTTATTATTTATTATTATTTATTTATTAGTTTGATTTATATGCCGCCCTTCTCCAGAGACTCAGGGCGGTTTACAATGCATTAAGCAATAGCCTTCATACTTTTGT